>JAATLQ010038614.1:119947-155230 GCA_013421005.1 Heliconius erato x Heliconius himera
AGCAGGGTAGGCAGAGGGAACCTAGTGTTAAGACACTCCGTTCCCCACTTTCTGCCGAATTCTGGAGGCATTGCGTGTTGAGTGGCAGAACTCAACGCCGCGCTTAACCTCGACACCAGAGCGAAGAAATGGAAATATAAATTTAAGTAAATATTTCATCTCCTCGAGTGGGATTCGAACCCACAACCAGTCGGTTTTGCAGTCACACCTCGTGCCGCTGCGCCACGACCGGCCTCAAAGAAATGATTTATTATATTAAATTCTTTATCAAAATTGGATCTGACATCCTGCAGCAATTGCATTATTTTGTTTATACATTACCACACCCGCACTATAAGACATTAGTACCTGACTTGTTAAAAGATAATAAACAAAAAACCCCGATATCTATTATTATATTTTAAGTAACCACTTCATAGTCCAGTATCTAATAGATAAACGGCGATACAGGTGATAAACACGGCATTGCTGATAAATTTCGATACGATATCGCATGGACACATTTTTGCTTGTGAGTCATACATACATTCATAATATGCAGGTACTACGTAGAAAATATAAAAGACTAGGGTAGGGTGCGACTATAAAACGCAAATTTTTCTAACATTTAGTATAATATAAGGGTAATATTCGGGGTAGGGTTGATATTGATTTCCGGAAATGTCCTAGTTTGGGGAGTGTAACAGCTAAAGCTAATCGTAGTTACAATTTTTCTTTAGGAAATGCTATGAGTTGTTTATTTAAGGCAATAACATAACTATAGCAAGAACTGGGGCTCTTATATTCTACATCTTTGGGTTGGAAGTTTTTAAATTCATAATTGTCATTAAAACAGACGAAAAAAAAACAAAAGAAGTTTCTTAGTTAATTTTCCTTATATTTTGACAAGTATAGGTAAATCAATATAAAGATAATCTTTTTATTGATTTACCTATACTCGTAATTTCTATATTAATAATAGTCGGTATATCAAAAGTTTTGATAGGCACTTTCAATAAAATCGAATCGCTACAAAGATTCATATTACACATACATACATACACACACATACACATATATGTATGTACATATGTCTATACGTGCGTATGTTGACCACAACACTACGCGACCCTATTGTTACGTAGAAAGCGTGTCAACATATGACAGGCACGTGCTGCACCAAAACAGGATCCTTCGAGGACGTCTGGCCCTTGGGCCGAGGTCTTTACGCTTAGATCACTAAAACGTTATGTGATTATATATGCAAATTACTTTTAATATACTGCATGAAATTGAAATTATACATAAAATTACTACTACTCGAGAAGAGACCTATTGATGTAGATGTGAGCGATCAGATGAGACAAAATGCGGCGTTTAGTTCGGTCAGTCAGTACGCAATGTCTCAAAATAGACGAAGAGTGATTTAGTAGTAGATTTGTAACTTAAATATTACAAAAAATACCTAAAAAGGGTAGACTACGTTGTAGATATATTCCTATATAATATAAAAAATATATAATTCCTTCCAAAAAACTTTGTGCACACATAAAGTTAACAATTGTTAATTATTCATTAAAAATTAACATCGAAAGTTACTTCAGTAGGAACCATTTCACTTCTTTTTAATGTAGTAAAGAGGCGTGAGAAAATTACCAAAAATCATTATACAAAGAAACCGACAAGGGACAAGAAACCGTGAGTAGAGTTACCAAATTATACATATTTTTTTACTTTTACCCATCTCTCATTTATAAAGCAGTTTACGCAGAGAGAACGTAGTGTCAAGACACTTTATTCTCCACTTTCCACCAGAATTCGAGACATATCGAGACAGACAAGGCGCTAATTGGCAGAATGAGTTCCGCTGGTTACCACAACTACACTTTGTCTTAAAACAAGTAAAAGAAAACAAAATACATAATCATGTCACTAAACGAGAATCAAACCCACAACCCACGCATTAACCAGGAAACACAGACCCGTTATTCCACGACGTATCACCACAAGGAACACAGACAGAATGAACTAAATATAAAAATAGATGTTACGGCTATAAAATCGTGAAATGCACTATTAACGTGCCGATGTGACTCTAACATTTTAAAGTACTATTCTATTGTGATTTTACAACTATACCATTAGGTTGGGAATCTCGACTGCTACCACCGTCGTGTAAACTTTGAAGATGCTTCTTTGTTTACAAGAATAGATGAAAAGTATGGTATTCAGTCTTCAGGATGTATTTATGTTGTATAATAAAATTTTAGGTAACATTTTAATAGTGTTTATAAAATTTCGTTAAATTTAGATTTTCATTAAGTTCACATTTCTGAGCAACATAAAAAATGTAGGATAATATTTCTTATAAAAAGAGTCACCCACATATTATTACCTCGATCGCTTTTAAAGTGGTGGGCAGAAAATATTAATAGTATCCATAAGTCCATTTTGGAGACAAAAAATAAAATTGTTAGAAATCGGAAGCGGTTAACGTTTTAAAAAAAACACGATAAAAACACATATCGTCTGTACGTTTCTAATCTATGTGGAAAGGGATACTATGTAATTGCAATAAGTGATATGTATCACCTACTAACAATACTTCACACGAGTTTCCTTCCAATAGGGGCCGTTGCCTACAAGCAACTGCCCCCGATTGACACAATTTCACTGCTTTTATCATCTTTTTCATCTACATCTACCCTCTTTTACATGAGTTCGCTAATAATATTATTAAAAGATATACAAAATTAAGTGAGATCCCACGTGCGTAAACTGACAGATATCTAAACTGTGTCACGATTACGTAAATACATAATTTATTACGTTTATTCTAAACGCTACTGTAATAGTTCTCACGTTTTTTTTTAATTCTCTTAAGCTATAGTCACCAAACTATAAATGCCTAAATGGATCTCAGTGGAGTTATTACAACGAGTACAGATTAATAATAAATTGTATAAATAAAAAAAATGGAAAAATATAAGAATATTATTGTAAATTATTTTTTGGGTTAAAATATAAATTTGAGTTGTAGGCTTAGTAATACATAATTTGTTGATCTTATTTATTTTTATTGTAATATTTTTTTCGTTTTCCTGCATAACAGGGTAGACAGAGTAAAATTAGTGTTAAAACACTCTGGTTCCAAGGCATTGCGCGTTGAGTGGCGTAACTCAACGCCGAACACCGTATATAATATGCAATATTCGTCCTTGATCTCATAACAAAACCATCTTCATTGTCATAGAAAAAAATCTAATAACTAATCAACAAGAAATCGCGAGACTCAACATTTAAAGGTAAGCCATTAAACACAAACATAATTAGATTACCCTAAGCCGTATCAAGGTAAACGCAGCGGAAGTGACGTTCATATATGCATATATAAATAACAGCCATTTCCGAGGCGAGGAACTTGTTAGCGCTTCAATCGTGTTTATTTGCATAATATACAAATGTTGTTTACTGATATCTTTTAGATGTTTTAGTTAGTATCTTGTACTGTCGATGATTGTGGGTTCGAATTTCTGTGAAGAAAATATTTTAAGCAGAATTGATTTGTTTTTGATTTGTTTGAAATTAATATTTTCTTTTAATACCCACGTATCTGCATGATTTGAAAGGAGGAATAAAGGTTATTTATTAAACCTTTATCACTAACGCGGTAGACAGATAACAGAGCTACGGTTTTTGCATAGGTACCTCTTTCTCCTCGTCATCAACCTCTTCACACACCTTCTAAGGGGTCTTCATGCCTTGTAGGTAATCTTTCTCCAACGCCATTAATACTGTATGCTCAAAAGTGAACCGAGGTAGAGAAAGATCATTTTTTTTATTTACCGAAGTAGAGATTCATCCACACAAACGGCTTTCTATTTCTTATATATATAATTATACATAATCTTTAGAGTTTACACTAATAATTAAACTATCAAAATTGTGCACAGTCTTTTAGCAAGTAATTAAAAATTTTAACCACAAAATTACCATTATAGTGGTGGTACTCAACCACAAAAACACTCAAGGACATTAAGGAGGAGAGGCCAAATGCAGCGTTGCGTCATATTATATATTATGATTCAGATGGTGCTGTTTACACAGCCTATACTTGACACCGGAGCGTGACAACGATTAGTAGTACAGTAGAACTAAGACATTCCTTTTAAATAAGATGTTTGTTTTTTACTTAAATTTAAATAAAATTTTAATGTAACAGTATCAAAGTTTTATATGCGTTTACAACATTTTTGACTCTCAATATATAATATAAATTTATATAGTTTATATGTTTACTAGCAATCTGCTCGCGGCTTCACTCGATTGCTCTACTAGAATTTTTCTCATATGAATTAATTATTTTCATATACTCGCTGTGATATATTGTATAGATATAATTGATAAGTATTTGATTTCATTTTTATAATAGAAAACTTTTTTTCGAAGAAATTTTAGAAAACTTAAGGTGGGGCTTGGCACAAAAAAGATTGGGAAACACTGCCCAGAGGAGGTATCCTCTTATGTAGGAAATATTATGAAGCTGTTATTTTTAAAGAATCAATACGAAATCAAATTTAAATATATATAAAATATATGTACACATAATATCTTAAGTCATTCTACAGTTATGTAGGTGCATACATACATACATACATACACGTATATTGTTAGACAATGAGGTAAGTTCACGCTATTAGCGCTGCAATTATCGACCACAGATTACACCGTTAATGATGTCACCTGAACAAATGTTGTGTAGAACATAATGCGAGTTAAGAAAAGTATAACAACATCGCTTGAAAAGAAACATTTTTTTTTCTCAGCTTCACGCTGTATCCCGCACACAGCAGGGTAGGCAGAGGGAACCTAGTGTTAAGACACACCGTTTTCCACTTTAACGCAGCGCTTTGCCTCGACACCAGAGCGAAGAAATGGAAATATACATTTAAATAAATATTTCATTTCCTCGAGTGGGGATCGAACCCGCAACCAGTCGCGTTTGACAGTCACACTTTGTGCCCCTGCGCCACGACTGGCCGCTGAAATCTGAGACCGATCTTAAGAGAAACTAATTATGATTCTACTATAAGAATTAAGAATCTTAGCACTTGATTTTTTTGCAAGATAGGGACTGCTTTGTATATACATATACAGGATAACTTGCGGAGAGAGTGTGGAAAAGATCTGTAAAATCTTGTCCCAAAAAAATATTTTGGAGTCACTTTGTTATTAGGTATTTATTGTTATTCTTTTTTTAACTTTACGCTTTATCCCGCACATAGAGGAGTAGGCAGGTGGAACAAGGAAATCCAGTGTTAAGGCACTCTGTTCTTATTAAGACACTTCCGCACCCCACTTTTCACCGAATTCTGGGTGTTGAGTGCCGGAACTCAACACCACGCTTAGCTTCGTTACCAAAGCGAAGAAATAACATTTTTTAAATATCCCACTTCCTCGAAAGTCAGCCACAACCTGTCGCGTTTACCGTCGCACGCTTATACCCCGATTCTAGATAACAAAATATAATTTCAGTTTCATTTGAAATAAGCCTTAGTCTAATTTTATGTATTACGTGACCGTTTATAATGAAGTTTTTATATAATGGCCATTGCAGAATGAATATTCAAGTCAATTGTGTAGTTGTTTGTTCGTGAGAAATAAAGATGATTGATACACGATGGCGGACAAACGCTGTTTGATGCAAGGAATTTTATTTATCATCTTTTAACAAAAAAGGTATTTTTTAGTATTTGGTTTTAAAATATAAGTTATGTTTTAGTTAGTTTTAACGTACAAGTTATCTTTTACATTTAGTTTTTACGTACTTATTTAAGCCGATCCTTGTTTTTTCCCGCAGTGGGAACTTAGTGTTATGACACTCACCCTAATCTCCGCCTGTAGCGCTCTGTCTTCCAGAGCAAAAGTATTCCTATTACGGATCAAACCGACCACCATCGAGTTTACAGTGATACGCTGTCCAATAGCGCCACGACGTCGTGGTCTTTATCTTAAATGGGCGTCGCGTACACAATTTACTATTGTTTTAGCTTCACGCTGTATCTCGCACATAGCAAGGTAGACAAAGGGAACCTAGGAACCTAATGTGAAGCCATTCTGCTCCTTATAAAGACACTTCAAACGCATTAACGCGCTTTGCTTCGTTTCCAGAGCCAGAACCAAAGTGGGAATCGAACCCACAACAGTCGCGTTTACAGTCACACGCTTTTGTGCCGGCGCCACGACGGACATGTCATACATTTAAATTAAATATCTTCAATTGTAGAAAATTTTGTTGCGCCATATCATAAAGATATCAATAATACCTAATAGATGACGGACAGTCAAGGTGAAAATCTAAATTCTTGGGTACTTAGAAGCACTTTCAAAGTTTATTTTAGAAAATTCCTTTCGTCCGAGTTTAAAACGACGCAGTTTAAAATAATTCACAAAGCCATAAAATTATATCTATACCTATATTTTAATGTAGACACTTTGTACCATCACAATCTAGTCAAGAATCTAGACTGTTACGGTGATTATATTTACAAAGTAGGAGATCTTTAGACATTAGTATAAAAATATAAAGAGTAGAAAACCTTTTTAATTTCCTTTCGTTTTGTTTTTTTTACATGAAAACTATCATATACAAAATATATAATTTTATATAAAATATGTACTATATTTTTTCAGCGAGCCACAAGCGCGCTAGCGACTCTAAACGCGACAGGTTGTGGGTTCGACCTTACTCAAAGGAATGATTATATTTAAATTGTTGTCATTATCTCTATTTGGTACATTGAGTGGAAACTGCGGAATGGAGTGTAGAGTGAGTGTTAGCACAAAAACTCTTATGAATAATCTCTTATGAATAATTAGCTGTGCAAAGTACTCGGTCAGTCTCGCGCAAGAAGAGTTCCATACTTATCCATATTATGAGTTACATACATTATCTATAAAAACGTCAAAAAACGCCATTTATTATATTAAGAGCCCTCATAATTTTTTTTTATTCCGTTTTTTAATGTTTGTTGTTATAGCTGCAACAGAAATACTCCATCTGTGAAAATTTCAACTGCCTAACTATTACGGTTCATGACATACAGCCTGGATACAGACCAACAGACAGATGGACAGACGGAGAGCGGAGTCTCAATAAACAGGGTCCCGTTTCACCCATCGAATACGGAACCCTAAAACACTTCAGCATCACATTAACACGTGCAAGACATCGTGAATGGGACCAGAGAACACCATTTAGCGTGTCCACCGCAACCGTTTGACCCGCGAAGTCGGCCGACGGCCTTAATACGTTTGCCACTTAACCATTCATTAGGCACGTCACAGAGTGTGTGGGCCCTTCTTCGCCTTTGTCTCTACTTTAACATTTTATATGGAATGCACTCTTCATAATATATGTGTTCTAGTTACGCTGTCGAGCTTTTTTTATTCCTTAGATGGAAGCGCTCGGTTTTAATTGGAGCGTTTAAAAGAAGAGGCCGTTGTGTCGCAATGGGATAACGTCATATACGAGGATAAAGGTTGCCTGGAGTGGGAGTTCGATCCCAACTCGTGGTAACTATTATACTTTTTTTTATTTCCTCGCTCTGGCCAGATAAAATATGGCATCAAATTCCACTACTCAATACACAACGTCTAGATCCTAGACGAATAGCAGAGAATGAAATGTCTCGCCACTAATATTCTCTCTCCATCTGTAAGTTATATCTAAGTTTTTCTAGATTGGCCCTAATAAAAAGGTCTGAGTGTTATTTCTATTATAAAAGGCACTAAAAATTAAGTAAAATATAATAACAGAACATTGATATAGATTTTGAACTTTTTGAAATCTGAAGTAAATTTAAAAATATTTGTACTAAACTTTTTGTATATATTTTGAAATATTTTTAATGCAAATGGCACTATGCAGTGTAAAAATTACATTTGCACAGGTAAATAAAGTGCACCATAAATTATTATAAGTGAAATTGCCTTCTACGGTTTTATTACACCAAGCAAGGATAAATCAGGGACTTAAAGAAAGGATGGTAAAAATTACATCCGATGGCGGTTTCCTTCGTTCAATCATAGTTGGCGCTGACACGCGACCTATATCTTCATATCCGGGAAGACATTACTTATAAAATAAGTTAACTTATAAATCCATCGCGGCACAGTGTTTGACTGTAAGCGCGACGGTTGTGAACTCGATTAGCATTCCATTTTTCTCGCTCTCGTAACGAAAAAAAGCATGGCGTTGAGTTCCGTCACTCAAGACGTAATATCTCGAAAATTAGGCTAAAAATAGGAAACGTGCCTTAACAGATGAAAGAAGTGAAAATTAATATGGCTCATAGTCGAGTGTTAACTAATTTACTATATACATTCTAGATATTAGGTACCTCTAGGCTTTTTATCATTGTTTTGTAATTTACATATACTACATATCATTTTATTATGTTAAACTTTAATTTTAACAGCAATTAAGTAATTGTAATTTTATATTAACAATTAATTAAATTAAATTAAATAAATATATAAAAAGAGTTGTGTTAAAGAGACAATATATAGAAATTTTCAATACACAAGGTAACGCTACGTTTTTAACTATTACCAGATAATAAATGTAAATACTTCATACCCTGATTTGGAATCGAACCCACAGCCGTCGTCACGTTTACAGTCAGATGTTGTGCCGCTGTACCGTGACAGCTTCTCTTTTATCATATGTGTATTTTGTATTTTTCATATGTTTTGTAGGTGTGTTAATATCTATCTATAGAATTAGAACGTTGTACTTAATCATTGCGACATATTCTATCAACTGAGCCACGAGGTATCATTATACAGTAAAAAATAAAAAACAAACCTTAAAAAATATTATAACTTATTCTCAATAAAAAAACATGAAGACAGCAGAATTAGATAAATAAATAATTTTATCAATTTACAATATAATAATTAAATTATATGATAAAATACTTGAACAAGATAAGTTTGATAATTGTTTAAATGGCCCTTGTAATGGTACCTCTTAATATTATTAACTATAGGTATTTTTTTTTACTTTAGGTAATTTCAAAGACATTGTAATTAGGTGGGATGTATGTACACAAACTTAGAAAATGACTTTTTAAAAAATGTATATTTTTTTAACGTTTCAAAGTGTGAACCGACGCCTCTTGGCAATTTTCAGCATGCAATCAATGTCATCTGCAGCTTTATACACAAAGTATTTTTAAAAATAATAAAAGTTTGACTGTAAACGCGACTGGCTGTGGGTTGTGGGTTCGTTCCCCACTCGAGAAAATGAAATATTTTTATAAATTTATATTTCCCTTTCTTCGCTCTGGTATCGAGGCAGAGTGCGGCGTTGAGTTCCGCCACTCAGCACGCAATGCCTCCAGAATTCGGCGGAATGCGCGGACCGGAGTGTTAATAGTTTCCCTCTGCCTAACCTGTTGTGTGCGGGATACAGTGTGAAGCTGATGATTTTTAAAAATATTATCATCCTTTTATACTTCACTAGCGACCCAGACGTGGCTTCGCCCGCTTTAACTTATTGTTATTTTACAGTTAAACTATATAAAATGTTAACATAAATTGTAGCCTATATTTCTGATGTATGTATGTACAAGCTATATCACTGTAACCGTGTTTCATGAAAATTCGAAATAATCTTTAATATTTTTATTATTAGTAGGTTGGTTAGATTTAAGTGTTGAAGTAATTTCAGGAAAAAAGGTTCTAATCTAAAACGTTTACATTTATAAAAAGAAAACGGAAATTTTACCACATATACGTGTAAAAACTGACATGCGACCTTTACAAGGGAATCAGAGCACGAAATAACCACTTGGCAAATACTAAAGACCCACTTGGGGTTATGTCTTGCTTGAAATATAACATGACATTTTGTTAATAGTTTTAGTAATATAATAGTTAACTATAGTTATATAATATAAATTGGCCTAGGTTCGAGTTATTTAAGCTATATAAGAAGTAGATGAATATGGAATACATGATCTTTTTTTTTTATATTTTTTTTAAGAAACTTTCTATAGAAGAATTTCCATAACATTTGAAATATTATTTATAATAGATATCATTGTGACGCGTCAGTGTCTGACGGTAAACGCAAATGTTGTGGGTTTGATATCAGCTTTGGGAATTCATTATTTTTATCTTCTTGCTCTTGGCAAAGCAACAAAAAAGGAAGTGCAAGGTTCTCTTTTGTTACATAACTAGCAACATCAAGACAGCAGAATTAGATAAATAAATATTTTTAATTTTAATAACTAGCGGAAAAAAAGTGAAAAAAATATATAAGGGTTTTCTGAAGACGTGAAATTCTGCCGCGATAACCAGCACAATTTTCAAGATATTACGTGCGTGGGCGTAGGAATGAGGAAGGACCAGGTACAATTTCTACTAATAATTAGCCATGAAACATTAAATCAATCAGTACTCGGAGTTAGAATCGAACCGCATACCATATCGTGCTTATTACATTATGTTACATATGAAATAAATAAATAGAGAGTTGATGGAAATACACACACAGATACTGTTAATTATAATATAAGCTTCATTTTCTACATTAACTTAATATATTTTTAAAATGTATCTAATAACAATCAAAAATATATTATTAACTATATATAATCCAATCAAATTGAAGGATTATTCTTCTTTATCTACCTATAACCATTAACTTTATCAATAGACGAGACACTAAAATGATAAAAAAATCATGTTTAAGATTAGATGTTGAAACATAAATACAGACGGATTATATTTCAAACTTAATAATAACAAAAAAGAAAATGATGCTCTATTAAATTACCTATACGCATATATTGTACAAAAAACTAAGTGTTAACGAATTGCTGTTAAAATTATTAGTTTCTATCTGCGGCTTCGCCTGCATGGTCAAATGAAAATGACTTAGAATTATGTATGGCACAAATGACACATCCTAAGTGTCCGAGGTAACCGACCGCAGATACAGTAGGTTATATCGAAACGAAAATGAATGTGTTTTAAGCCTTTCCTATAGCCTTCCTCAGTAATATTGCGATGTTCATTACTTTTCAATGTAATACATTTTTATATATTTATATTGATAGCAAACTCTTGTAAAAGAGCGAAGATATTGGTGAAAAGGACTAAAAAAGCAATGGAATTATATCAATCGGGGGCAGTTGCTTGTAGACAACGGCCCTTATCGGTAGGAACCTCGTGTGAAGTATTGTTATTAGGTGCTACATCACTTATTGAAATTACATAGTATCTCTTTCCAAATAGTTTTTATATATATAAAATAAAATAAATATATATAGGCTTTTTTAATACTTAGACTAGACTATTGTCAGTCACGTGTATTTGAGCCACCTGATAAGTGATAAGTGCCATTCGTAATAAATTATGTGAACGTGACCAACACACTTATCTGCATGGAAAAGTATTTTAACAATAAACACGTAAACTATGTTATGCTAGAGACCAGTCGCGGCGCAGGGGCACAGGAGTAGGGCTGTAAACGCGATAGGTTGTGGGTTCGATTCTCATTGAAGCAAATGAAATATTTAATATTTTCATTTCTTCGCTCCGGTGTCGAGACAAACAAACCGCAGCGTTGAGTTACATACATAAAAATAATTAAAAAAAAACGTAAGGTACCGATAGCAACATATTCGTTATTCGTTTTGATTTTGATCTGATAAAAAAAAATTAAGTAACTTACTTTTATGTAGCAGCGGCAAAATTTAGAATATTGTATATTTAACTCACAAAAAAACCATATTAATAATATAAATATTATATTCAAATTGCACACACAACCTGAATATTTACGAAAACTATAGAAACCAACAAGTCGGCATTCAGCACAAAGGTCTTATAATCCCGCGAAGTGGAAATGAAGTCATTACACTGAAACAACGCGTCGCACGTTTGCGGTCTAATAACATTTTCTCTTACGACAACTCAATGGTGGTTTATTACAAAACGTTTCTGCATATTTTCTAAGTTGCGTGCAGAAAGAGTCATATTTTAGTGTTTTATTATGTTTTTGTTAGTCTATATCTATACTAATATAAAAAAAACGGAAGAGTTTGTTTGTTAGTTTAAAAGTTAAGATCTCTGGATCCACTGGTCGAATTTACTTATTTTTGGATTTGTATCAAAGCAGCGTTCTTTAGAAGTGCCTATAGCTATATAACATGATGATTTAAGTCTTAGTTAGCCTTAAAAAACGAAATAACAATAACAATAAACGCCATCGCTTTAAGCGCGTGAGCTGAAAAAAATAGTTAATTATATGTCAGTACGTTGTATGGCAGAAATATTCTATGTTATTAGTCGGATAAAACGTCCGCGACACCGTATATCTGTCTTATGAATAAGTCGCAATAAGGCATTCTGTGACAAAAAGTTGATGTCAAAAAGTAGTCAAAAAGTTTTCTTTAGATGGCAAGCATAGAGCAGAAAGTAGAACGCTAAATACAACGATCGAAGCTCTCCTCTTTCCATACAGATAACTAAATGGCAATGTGATCGCCCAGGGCGTTTCGATAATTCCTCACTTAAGTATAGAAATCTTCGTAATACGAAGTTACTTAATACGAAAGTCATATTGACAATACGCCGTTTGTGAGCAAATAATTTTTATAAATAATAATTAAGCCAAGGCCAGTAATGAGGCCGGTCGTGGCGCAGCGGCACGAGGTGTGACTGCAAAACCGACTGGTTGTGGGTTCGATCCCCACTCGAGGAGATGAAATATTTACTTAAATTTATATTTCCATTTCTTCGCTCTGGTGTCGAGGTTAAGCGCGGCGTTGAGTTCTGCCACTCCACACGCAATGCCTACAGAATGCGGCAGAAAGTGGGGAACGGAGTGTCTTAACACTAGGTTCCCTTTGCCTACCCTGCTGTGTGCGGGATACAGCGTGAAGCTAATTTTTATTTAATTTTATAATTAAGCCACTATAGTATACAAATAAGCAATATAAGGTACCTTAAGTATTTCATCACATTGACATATTTGTATAGATTTAATTAAATAATAGTATACATATTATTATCTGGTTTTTACCAATATAATAAAACGTGTTGGTAAATTAAGAGTTAGATAAGAGTTATGATATCTCTTAATAAAGTCATCAACCAATACCTCTTCTAAGAAGTTAACGTACGCTACTTAAATAGTTCAAAGATGGACAAAAACAACATTTCCAAGAACAGTTCCCCACAAAAAGATCAATGAACAAGACCGCGATATTATATCTATAACTGAAGACTGACATCATAAAACCCATTTACAATACATTATCGGTAGAGCATTTTATATAGATAAATAATAGCTTTTGTCTACGGCTTCGCCCCCGTGAATGGTTATGTATGACATACTCTAAGTGCCTGAGGTAACTCTGGCCGCAGTTGCAGTTCTATAGATATGATTAACGTCGTTTAACCCATTCGCTGCCAAGCCTAAATTATATGAAGTCATTTCTATTGCCATTTATATTTTGAGTGCTATTTATTGTTTACCAAAACCCTGTTATTTCTTGGTAAGAGATATTATCATTTATAATCATCTAGAAGCAGAAAACCAAAGACGAGTATACTCGTGGTTGGCAATGGGAAGGCAGGGGGACTCGATATCCTTCGTGGCCACAAAAAAATTGCTAATTCAAAAGCCTGCATGTTATAATATATTTAAAGCAGGACGAGTATACTCGTCCTGGCAATGCGTGACACCCTGCCAAAGACGAGTATACTCGTCCTTTGTAGTGAATGGGTTAATATATAGCCTTCATGGATAGATTCACTATACGATACAAAAACTTTTTTCAATTGGTTCATCCAAAAACACTGTTCATGTTTATAATAGTAAGTATACAAGTACACATAAGAGTATATCAAATCAAATGAAGTAATTTATTCCAAAGTAAATTATTATTTCAATAAAGTTAGACTCTGCCATCCCCACTATACTACTTCTAAATAGAAGACAGAGACGAAGTAAAGTTTTACTAATCACTATTAGGCCTTAGACCAGTGGTTCCCAACCAGTGGTCCGCAGAGGCCTAAATATGGTCCGCGAATGATATATCCCTGCTACCAAGAATGATAAAAAAGTGGTCCTTGATCAAAAATTCAAGATTGGGAGCCCCTGCCTTAGACAAAACCCCACATCTCAAGTTATCCACATCGTTATCAAGAAAACGGAGAATGAAGTGTGTTAACACTAGGTTATCTTTACCTACCCTGCTATCAAGGGGCCGTTCAAGTATTACGTAAGCAGTTTTTTTGCAATTATTGACCCCCCCCCTCCCCTATGTCATCAAAAATAAGCAATCCTCTTACAAATATTTCATTGAAAACGTCAAAAATAAGCAAACCCAAGACCCCTCCGCCCCCCTACAGTGCTTACGTAATAATTGAACGGCCCCCAACGAAAAACGTCTGAAAGTAAATTTAGTTACTATTCCTATTTCTTATTGATACATAATGCAAAATGCAATCTTCCAAAATAACAAACCTACAATGAACGAACAAAAAGCAAATCTATTTATAAAAATTACCTAGCACATGACCGAGCTCGAGCTCGTAGCGCCGACGTAAGATGATTTACAAAACAAATTAAAATTGATTGAGAAAAAACAACCATAAGAAATTTAATCTAAACTACTATATAAAATTCTTTCGTTACTGAGTGACGGTATAGCTTAGTATATAAATTTCTTGAGAAGGAGGACGTCACTAAAAGAGGATTTCTTGAAGTTCCTACGGTAACAGCAAAAAACGGCTTTTTATTTTTTAATACTTTAGGAATATGAAGGTGCAGGCGTCCACTAGTGTTGTATTTGTACATACAACATACGATATAATACAATTTTTCAGCTTCACGCTGTATCCCGCACATACCAGGGTAAGCAGAGGAAACCTGGGAACCTTGTGATAAGACACTCTGTTCCCCACTTTCGGCCGAAATCCTGAAGGCATATCACAATAACAAACTCTAGACAATACAATACTGTGTTTAAATTTATAATCCTTAACGATCCTTTGATTATTTTATTCACACTCCATAATAGAAATACATACATACATGCGAAATTTTTTAAACAATAGCAACACTATTATAGTGCAGTTGGTAGGAGTTTGATTTTACTCAGTGAGGTCCTAATCCTATAGTGAAAATATTAATATTTCAAATACAGATAAATATTTATAATGACTTGGCGCAGGGGCACAAAGTATGACTGTAAACTGATTGGTTGTGGGTTCGATCCCCATTCAAGGAGATGAATTATTTACTTAAATTTATATTTCCATTTCTTTGCTCTGGTGTCGAGGTAAAGCGCAGTGTTGAGTTCTGCCACTCAACATGCAATGCCTCCAGAATTCGGCAGAAAATGGAGAACAAAGTGTCTTAACACTAGGTTCCCTCTACCAACCCTGCTGTGTGTGGGATACAGCATGGAGATATTATTTTAATATATTTATTTTTGCCACTCAATATCTACACAGTGAAAAATTAAACTACAAAAATAAAATTAAATAGCTTCACACTGTATCCTGCTTGTAGTGGTTTGCAGAGGAGACATAACGTTAAAACACTGTTTCACACTAGTCACCCAATTTTTTGAAATATTGCATTTTGAGCTTTGAAGATTGGGGAGTCTTGTTAAAAATGAAGATAATTCATTCCCATGAGTGGGCATCAAACCCTCAATTGTCACATTTGCAGTCACACACTGTGCTGCTGCACCACAACTGTTTCCAGATAGATAAAATTAATTAAAACTAACAACAAAAACAAAAGTATTGAACTAGTAAATATTCTTTTAAGCATACAATAAGGAAAAGCAATAATAGGCATTACACCTTGAGTGATGACATCAGCCGATGACAGCTTACCATTGTCCAGTGTCATTGTATAAACAATACTGAGAGTATTGTAACACATGTTCTTCATGTCTAATGAATTAGTGATATAATATTCAAGTAAAAGTTACATCTATAGTACACTACAATAAGTTCTTTGTGGGACAGTGGAATTGAGTTAGAGTTGGTATTTTTAAAAGATTGTACTACTTTATAAAAATAGAAAAATATTAAGAAAACAAAAATTTTAATGAAGCTCTCTTCTTGAAAACCAACTAAGACATCTTCAGCTTAAATTTTTAAGTTTTCTAATAATTTGATTATATTCCTTTTCCATGATTGGCAGAGTAAAAATAATAATCATCAGCCCATGTTATTATTAATAATAGTAAATGATGCCTATGCTTACAAAACCAAATTTGATTAGTAATTTTTTTACCTTTCGATTTTGCAGAAAAATCTAGAATTCTAAATAAAATTATTTAGAATGTGTTACTACATAGAATAGAGTCTAGTCTTAAAAATCATAATTAAAACAATATCTTAACTATTGCAGCATTACAATTAACATTTTAAAAAAATTGTCACAATTATAATAACAAATATTTAAATTTTAATCATATTGTCTCCAATAGTTGCAATACATTAATGTTATAAAACAAACTGAGCTATTGACTTCAATAACATTATTTATTCAAGTGATAACAGAAAAACTTGAGACTATTAATTTTTGCTTTTATATTAATTATAGATAAGTATTAAAGTACACAAACCCTTGAAATAAACAACAACACATCCTAAACAGCTTTCCGATTAACAGAAACTTTCAAAAAGCTCACTTGCATTTAAAAATTCACCGCGCGCTGACTTCACAACAAATAAATTTAAACGCATCTGGGTTTTACCTGAGTATGCAATGTAAGCAATTATAAACTTTATAGTAAAACTGTATAGGGCTTACCTCAGTTGCAAATTTTCGATAAAGTTGTCTGTTGTCAAATTGTCCAGCAGGACGAAGTCGGACACACCGATTTCTGGTTGAGTCGTCATTTTCACACTACTCTTCAATCCACATTAACTATATATGCACAAGTGTTCATACAGTTTTAATGTAGTATTTAGACCGCGTATACAAAAAATATTTACTATCAACAAACCGTTAAAATAAAAACATAAGGCACATTCATCCCCCACGACCGCTTTTTATAAACTGACAGTTTTTTAAAATTATTAGACTGGCATCCCTATTTAGAATTGCCATAGACAATTACTCTAACATTTATTTACAGTAATTTATCTCTTTACAACATATACTTGTAAAACTACGTATATTTTATTATTCATAATTTAATATGTTCATTTTAAATAAATATTATATCTTTTTTATTTCATATTCTTGAGGCGCACTTCATCAAATATGTCTCGAGGTTTATCTGTTCGTCGCCATTTTCCTTGTTGTAGGCGCCTCAAATGTCATAATAATTTCATTTTTCGGAAAATTACGTTTTCTTTAATGTTTTTTGTTCTTTTTCATATTTTATTGATGTCTAGTGCTGAACATTATCCTAATTTAGCTTTATTTGCATTAAACTTCGCAAATTGTGTTAGTGATTTCTGCCGACACTCCAAGGATTTTTAATTGATGTTTTACAATGAAAAGCAGAGATCATCTTCATAAAAGGTAGCGAGTGATTTCGACGCCCACAAGATATTGTACTGAGGGCTGCGTAGTGCGACAAATTACTTATCATTTGCTATAACGGCACTTTAAATAATGAAAAGGTGAAGTGAGGTAGTGGTAGAGTACGTTGTATGTGGGACAATGAGTGATTCGCCCGGAGTGGAGTGGCTCCCGGCGTACAGTCCGGGGCCGCCGCGACACAGTCCCCTGGGCCCCATCCCCCGCTTCCTATACGAGGACGTGCAGCCGCCGTCGCTGCAACAGGAAAACAACAACAAGGAAATCGATCAGAAACAAAATACAAATAAAATCAAACACGCTAAGCCAGCTTACAGGTAATATTTTCCTCGACTCGACTCTCAAGCACAAGAACCTTCGAATTATTTACAAATGACTCATTCCACTTAGTACCTACTAATATATATATTTGAATCAAATTTATATTTAACATAAAATATGATTCTGTTTCAATTCTTTGTTTTACTGATAAAACTATCGCGCTTTTAAATACTTAATTACTTTAAATAGAAATAAGATTTCATGGCAGTTAACTAAATTTATTACTTAGAACATATTAAAATACATATATTTATATGATATGTATATTTGACAGTTATGCAAGTATGATTAGATTGGCTATCAGCAGTTCTCCAAATGGCAAGATGACGCTCAATGAGATATACAACTACATTTGTAATGCTTTTCCTTATTATAAAGAGGCCGGGAAAGGATGGATGGTAAATATATATTAAAATATTTGAATGTAAAATGCATAGAAGTTGGATGCCATTTTTGGATAGTAAGACTGTCTGAACATCCGTTAACATGATGGTAGTAGATTACATTTTTCCACTCAGACAAAGTGCAGTGTTGAATTCCATTTTGAAGTATAGTTGAGTGTGAATTAAGTGTTTCAACACTAAGTTTTGTTTTAATATCATGTTGTATAAGAGATATGAGTAAAACTAGAAAATACTTATATAGTAGAAACTCTATAAGCTATAGTAATTTTCATGCATAAGCATTTGAATAATCTAATCTCCAGAGAGTTTTTTTATAAAGTCTCACATGTGTAATAAAATATACATATGCTGGGTGAATAGTAGGTATTATCCTAGATCCATATTACATTATTCTATAGCTTTATGATGTGTTTCACAGGATGGGCAGAGGGAACCTAGTATTAAGACATTCCAATTCTCACTTATTTCCTTAATTTTATTATTTATTGAGTGGCAGAATGTAACACTCTTCCTTTATCTTATTACCAATGCAAGAAAATGAAAACAATTCATTCAATTCAATTGGAAATCGAACCCACAACCGTCTTATTTACAGTCAACTTAATCTTCTGTGTTTTTATGTGAATTGCAGAATTCAATAAGACATAATTTGTCTCTAAACAAATGCTTCATGAAAGTTGCCCGTAGTAAAGATGACCCCGGCAAAGGATCATACTGGGCGATGGACAGCAGCTACAAAATGGCAGAAGTTACGCCGCGGCGTAGACGCAGTTTGCGAGTAAGTAATAACCTTTTATAGTATTATTAAAAACTTGAAGTTTATTTGTTTGAGTGCTAATCTGAGAAAAAAAAATTGTGCTTGAGTCCATTTTTTGAGGAACACAAATCGTTTTGATGTAACCACTGTATGTGTGAAGAGTTACTTTGAGCATTTATAATATGTGGTGGATAATATGCAATTATTACCATTTGATCTGAAAAACCATGGTCAAACATAAAATAATCTGTTGTTAGTAACTTGAGTGATTGACAGATAAAACACTACCAAAATCATTGAGAAGATTTTGCCTATTTTTTTAACTCAGTACACATTAAATCACTTTATGAAAACTTATTTATTTATTTAAACTAGTTTTCTCAAGTTTAACCTCTGATTAACCTATGAATTCTATTTATCTTCACATGACTGTGGAATTGTAAAAAATGTATGGTACAGTGATCATGTATCATTAGGCCAGTCGTGGCGCACAAAGTGTGACTGTAAACGACAGGTTGTGGGTTCAATTCTCACTTAAGGAAATGAAATATTTATTATTTTATTCCTTCGCCCTGGTGTTGAGGCAAAGCATTGCATTGAATTCTGCCCGTCAACGCGCAATGCCTCCAGAATTTGGCAGAAAATTAAATGGAATGGCTTGTCCTAACACTACGTACCTCTCCCTATCCTGATAATGTGGGATATACTGTGAGACTGAAACAAAAAATGTGTAATTATATTAACTTCTCTTATTGAAAATTGCAAGTATTGTGTTAAAATAAGAAAAAACGCAATTGTTAATGAACTATCATAAAATTTTCCTTGAAGAAAAAAGAAAATATTAACACACTAATATATACAAAAAAAAACATTTTTTTGTTCTTCTAATGAGACAAAGCGCAGTGTTGGGTACCACTACTAAATATGCAATGTATCCAGAATACGACTGTTGCGTGTTGAGTGGCAGAACTCAACGCCGCACTTTGCCTCGACACCAGAGCGAAAAAATGGAAATAATATAAATTTAAATAAATATTTCATCTCCTCGAGTGGGGATCGAACCCACAACCAGTCGGTTTTACAGTCACACTTTGTGTCACTGCGCCACACTCATGTTAATGATTATACTAAGTGCTAACATTTGTAATACAAAAAAATATTAATTTGATTATTCTAGATGGCCCCATACAGCCCGGAATGTAGTTCAAACAGTAGTGGTGAAACGACCGCGCCCACTGTGGACGCGCCCACGCCGCCCGCCACGCCCACCACACCTACGCCCACGCCCACTACCGCCGTGGTCAAGGAGGAGAAGGAGGACAACAGTGAGTATGGTCACTGGGGACTTCACGCTTTATCTTGTATATAGCAATTTTTGAGATATTGCGTGAAAAGTGAGCAGGGTAGCCACAGGGAAGTAATGTTAAGACTCCCCACTCATTGCCGCCTTGTCTATCAGAGCAGTGAAATGAAAATATAATAATTTTCCCGAACGGGAATCGAACCGACAACCGCGTTTACAGTCACCTTATGGTTACGGTACTTAATATTCAGAGTGAAAGAAAAATTAAGTGTTAAATTAAAAGTTAACGCAGACTTAACTTAGCTTCACGCTTTATCCCTTGCGGTGTAGTCAGAGAAAACGGAGCGCCAAACGCTACGGTCTCTACATAACGCAGACTTGATTTTAGAATTTTTTTATTTCTTTTCTTTATTTTCTTCCCGAGTCAACAATCTAACTTTGCGACGCCACGACTCGTCGACCGTACTTTATGAAACAATATGTCGAAATAATAGTTAAATTATTAAAATATACTTATTCCAGATTCTAAGCACACTGACGACGCTCTAACGGCTCTCATGAATGAAGAACTCATCACCGATGCAGATATCAGTAGAGGTATATATTAAACGATATGTTATATATATATATATATATATTTAGCTTCACGCCTTATCTCGCGTATAGCAAGTTAGGCAGAGGGAAGAGGGAAAGGGAGTGCTCAGACACTCTGTGATCTATGCACCGCCGCTCGAAGTCTTATGTGTTGAGTAGCGGCATTAAATGCCGCATTTTGTCTTGTTACCACAGCGAACAAAAGAAAATATAAATATTTCATTACTCTGAGTTGGAATTGAACCTACAGCCTTTATAATTACAGGCTGTGCTGCTGGTATGTATGTACATATTAATCGTATTTAAAATTTGATTAGCAAAATAGTTTTTTTTACTGAATAAAATAAAAAATAGTACTCTAAATCCCTTTTTTTTTGTTTTTGTTATTTTTTAAATATTTAAAACATTTTTTTGTCACGTTTTTGAAATTTCCTTTATATTTGAAATACATTTTGATATTACTATGAAGAGATTACTGTTCCATATTTTTTATTTATCAATTAAGTAATTTAACTACTTTATTCTGACTATCTGCTGATAATATAAAATATTATTCAAAGTGAGATAAAGTATTATTATCGTACATTTACATATATTTATAATACTAGCGGACCTACGCGGCTTCGCCCGCTTTAACTTTACGTATATTTATTAAGTATATTTATGAAATTATTTATTAGTTTTCGATAGGATTAGTAAGAAATTATAAGCCTAAATATAAATGATCAAATTAAGCCAATAAAGAATAATAAATAGAGAAAAAATCTATTATAAGAAAAAATACCTAACTTATAAAAATTAACAAAAATAATAAACAAAAATAAGTAAAATTAACAAAAATAGTAAACGTAACTTAAGAGAAATATTAATAAAAAAACTAACCGACTATATTATCAACATAAATGATATAAGTATGATAAGAAATAATATTGTACTCTTGAAAATAGTTTCGCAATTATCCCTTCTTTATTTTTAAACACAAAAATGTTTCCTGTGAGTTATCCTTAAGAGATAGATACATTATGTGCTATAGGCTATATAACACTACGGTGTATTTCTTAAGTTAGCCTTACATAACCAAATCACAATAATAATGAAGGACATCGAACCGCGAGTGCTGCAGAAATATTAAAATATATTCAAGTCCATCATACTACAAAATATTCAATTTCATTCGGTCTAATAAAAGTCTGCGACACCATATGTCTTATAAATGAGTCACATAAGGTCACATAACTGTGTTTTTTCAAGTGCATGTCGTTATTTACATAATACACAATTGCAAAAAAATAACATTTTTGTAATTTTTGTCTTTATCTGTCTTTCTATTTCCCCGAGCCGGAACAGCTGAAATTATTTTTATGAGAGTTTCGATGACCTATAGAAGGTTCTGGAACAACACATAAGTAGCCAATGTGTGTTTTTATCTCAGAAAACAGGATTGAAATTTACGCGCGAAAAAAACCTATATGAAATAACTAGACATTTTTCTATATTAAAAAAATCAAATCTGCTTCACGCTGTATGCCGCACACAGCAGGGTAGACAGAGGGAACCTAGTGTTGGAAATATAAATTTAAATAAATATTTCATCTCCTCGAGTGGGAATCGAACCCACAACCAGTCAATTTTACAGTCTCACTTTGTGCATGGCCTCTATTTTTCTATATTAAATACGATAATTTGTGCGAGCAATATCAAATAAAATCCCAAAAGATTAAAATTATTATTTTTTAAGTGTAATAAGTAATAAGTTATCTATAGATAACGGTATAGACAACTAAACTGATATAATCAACCATTCTTTCCAAAACTAAATAACATTTTAAAAAAATTAGGGGTTGGGGATGCCGCGCAAAATTTAATAGTAGATCGAAAATATATAAAAATTTACAAAATCGTCAACGTCGTCTGCACGTTCGGGTCGATCATACCGTGCGGTTCGTAGGCTAGCTCATTTTAAATCAGTGTTATCTCCTTAAGTATTTATTAGAATGATGTACAGTAAACTCGTAAGCGTCCAGGAAGCTCATTTTCGGCGACCTTTTCTTAAAGCAACAAATTCACATGTGTATATATGGTAGAATAATTTGCATGTCAAATTGAAAGATATTTTTGTATATTAGTATATATCGAGAATATTACAAATATAAGAAAAATACTAACCTATGTCCATCTCAAGACCTTCAAGATATCATTATATGAAATTTTTATCACAATCTGATCTCTCTTTGATCAGAGGTTTGGAGACATAGTTATTTTTGGAATTTATAATAACAATATACGTTGCAAGGTTAAATATTTCAAACCCGTACCTAAAAAAATATGACGAATCGTCAACAGTTTAGACATATTATTTTCATTTCATGATTTCTATTCGTTCTATACTACATATGAGTTATGAATAGATACCAATAACGTAAGAATATATACTACAAAAATACTAATAAACTTCGACGATCTGACACTTTTCAGTTCACTAAAACCACACCTAAACGAGAAAGAGATATCTCTCGTTATATTTTACGCAAAAGATATTTTTCATTTGTATACTTTTTGTGCAAATAGCTTCTTTTTTTTAGTTTTACACTGTTTACTAGTGGCGGAACTCAACGCCGGGTTTTGCCTCGTAACAAGAGCGATACAATCTTTTGGGCAAATTAAAATATTTTATCTCCTCGAGTTATAATCGAACCCACAACCTGTCGCGTTTACAGTCACATGCTTGTGTGTGTGTGCCCCTGCGCCACGACTGGCCTCGAATACAACATTTTTTTGAACTGATTCTGAATTAATATTATCACAATAAAAAATTCCAGATAGCTGGTGGTGGTCCGGCGCAAGGCGACATGTATGCGTCCTCCGCCATAGCGCTCTAACAGACGACTATGGGAACTTTCTAGACACGAGAGCCCACGACTGCGATTGTCCCTTAGACACTACCATACCATCAGGTCTAGCCACACCAGGTCTGGCGACTCCCGGTCTGACAACACCAGGTGTGGCAACCCCAGGTATGGCGACAGCAGGTCTGGCAACACCTGGTCTGGCCATTGATACAACAGCAGTAGGACCAACTACTCCTCCATGGTTATAACACCGGCACTGAAACTATTATATTCGTGCTTAATGGTAATGTTGAGTACTTATTATGTACCGCTGTGCATATTATGATTTTTAGAAATGCCTTTTTTTTGTTTTATGTTGTTATATTTTGATGACGTCATTGAAAATTAATAATTCTTTATTTTTTATTATTTTGTATATCGATTGTTTATACGAATATTTAGAGAAATAATATTTTCGTACCGTTGGCAGTATGATTTTTTTTTATTTTACATGAGCTTAAATAAATCATTTTTTGTATTGCAAAAGACATTTTCCGAAATGAGGTGTTGTATATATATGCGTTTATATACAAAACGTCCAGCAGTTATGTATGTTTAGTTGTAAACGGTTTTTTACTGGACGTATTTTGATGCGATTTTTATCAACAACAGTTGGATTTATGTAGATAATGTTGAACCAAATGTTGGGCCAACATTTCACAACATATGTTTTATGTTGAACAAAAAAAAGTATTTAGCATTAGTTGTAAATTTATGTAAAGGGATTCTTAGTTTGTATTAATTAATAGACACTATAAACAATGTATGCCAGTATTTTTTTTATAAAAGTTAATTTTTTCTTTGGAAAAAAAATTTGAAAAAAAAAAAGAATATTTTATATAAATAGACCTGTGAGTGTTCAGCTGTATTATATAGATATTAATGTAATTCTTAAACATATCTGCCAAGTAAATTTTTTTAAAAGTAGTATAGTTACCTGTGGATAGTGTAGGTTCGATTCGAGAGTGGTAAATAAATAATAGTTATACACATATTATAGTATACAACTAATTGATTATTTTTAACATTTGTACGTTTTTACAGTGAATTTAAACTATTTTCCAATTTGTTATTCTAAGCAAATTTAAGTATCAGAGAATGTGGAATAAAAAAGTTTGTAAAAGTCTCTGTAAGTATGTTTGTGTGATCTTTAATCAAGAACTGCTGTCTTTTTCAAGGATTTTTTTTCCTCGTATTTTCTCTATAATTGTAATTTTAACCTTTTAGCAATGTATTGTAGATATGAAAGAAAAATAACTTGTCACTTATTTTTATGCAAATAAAATACATAGTATGTATATACTTGTACTAACTTAATGTAAATTAATATTTAATCAGCATCTCTGAGTGTAATGTATATCTTCATATGATTTAAAAGGTTAAAACTACAAGAAAGAAAAAAATAATATTAAAAAATAAAACGGCCAAGTATTTTGACAATTCGCGTTGAGATCTCAGAATGACCAGTATAAATAGAACTAGCTTTTGTAGCTTACTTTACTTACTTTTAAGAGTATACACACACGAGTGGGGATTCTTATAAATAAATAAATTATTTAAATTTCAAATACACATAAAAAATATATTAATTTAATGACTAGTTTAATAATAAATGCAAGTATAAGAACTAAAATAATAAAATTTTTAAATAATGGCCACAAAACAAATAAAATTGTTTTTTTTTTCATGAAATTCGTCCACTGTTTGAATAATGTTAACATATAGGCATGTCTAATGTCCACTGTTGATATAAATACAGAAATAATATCATTATTAAGTACTCTATATGTTAAGTGCTCTATTATATTGAGGCCATTGTAGGTTCGATTCACACTCATGGAAATGAAATATATATTTCATATTTTTTTTTCTCGCTCTGTTAATAAGGCAAATCGCGACGTTAAATTCCGCGACTCAACACGCAACGCCTGGAGAAAGAGTGGGAACGGAAGTGTCTTAACACTGGGCTTCCAGATTCCCTCATCCCACCCTGCTATGGGCGGGATACAGCGTGACACCCACTGTTGGGATAATGCTAACATGGAATATTGTCCAGTGCTGTAGCAATGTCCATTTTTGGACTAACGACCAATGTTGTTATTATGTCAACAGTTGGGATCGTGTCCATTCTCCAAAAATGCTTCTGGAATATAACTTATTATATAATTAAATATTTAAGTTTAATTATTTTTTCAAAATTTTCATGCGCTATTCCCACTCGGTGTGTATGTAAGTTTTATTATACGCAATTATGTTATACAAGATATATATATACGTAAACTGCTTATTATACACTCGGCCTACATAATGTGCAACTTGCCTAAATTTAACTTATACACATGTATAATTTATTCTACTTTACTGTGATATACATGCCGAATAAGATTATTTTTTTATGGATTTGTAAGAGGAAGCTGAAGCTTAATAAAAAAAATGCTTCCTGCTGATAGCTGAAGGTTTGATTCTCTACTCATTATTTACTATATTAGTTAAGTTATACATTACTATATACATATATAATTTAACTATTATTGTAAACAAACTATAGAACTTAACCGACTATCGAAAAATGTCTACGTTTTTAATGCAAATCCGTTCAAATATAATGTTATTTGCTTTATGTATACATAATAAATATATCCCTCTTTTCGTGCGTCAATGACGTATATGCACTTTTTGAAATATTGCATGGAATGCAATCAAAGATTTTATTTAACTTGTTTTTTTTACCTGCAATTGCAGTACGTTCCATGAGCAGTGGCCGCCCTAAGTTAGGTTTTCTAAACTATTGCGTACTCTACACTCGAAAAGGAAATAATCAAATATAATAAAATTAAATCTGCATAGCCATGTGCAGCTAACTTCATGGCAGCCACGACTCGTCGACCTTACTGTACTTCATTGTGGCACCGAATGAGGGGATCGTATAATTTTTTATCGCATTCGTCTGTGCCATAAGAGAGTGAATGACGGGGCGAGGTACGTAAAAAATAACTCCCATATCTTATTGAAATGTGTTCACGTTTTTTAGATTTATATACTATATATATAGATATAGTGTGTATATATATAGATATTACTATTATATTATATATTATAGTTATTAGAATTGTATTGCTATATCAATTTTGTGGTACATATAGCACTCGCAAAGTAAAGGTGGCCTAACTAGAAAATTTTAATTTGTGAGAAATTATTATAGACTAGAGGGCGCGCGCGGCTACGCCCGCTTATTAGAAGTGAATTCTAAAAAAAACCACGAAACACGTGTTCAATAAAATATTTTTAACAGTCTGAATTTAAATTTTTATAAAAATCGGTGGCAATTTAAAGATTTTTCCATATAAACTTTCAACCCCTTATTTGAACCCTTAGGGAGTGAATTCTTACAAACCATGAAACACGTGTTCAATAAAATATTTTTAAGAGTCTAAATTTCAAATTTTATAAAAATCGGTGCAGATTAAAAATTTTTTCCATACAAACTTTCAACCCCTATTTCATCCCTTTAGGGTTAAAATTTTTGAAATTCCCTTCTTAGTGGATGTCCAGAATATGAAAATAAACATCTGCCCAAGTTTCACGTTTCTACCATCAGCGGTTACGGCTCTGCGTGCGTCTTACCTCAGTCAGTCAGCACAAGTCCTTTTATATATATAGATTGTGCAAGTTTTTAAGTGAAAAAAAGCGGTTTTTAAGTGAATTTAGAAGTTAAATATTTTTAGGTTAGGTCACTTTTGTTTTTATAGTGCGATATGTTGTCGTTTATTACGACCCACTACGTTTTGTGTAGATTAAGATTTAGTTTGGAATGATGGATGGGTGGGCTATGTTTTACAAGTGTTTAAAAAAAAAGAAATGAGAAAACTTTAATTATTTTATTATTTTTTTTGAAGTAAATTCTAAGATTTGCCAACTTTTTAATAAACGGTAAATGTTTCATGAAATGAAAACATACTAGTACCATCTCGTGCTGGTAAATTCTTAGATATAAATTATTCTTGGTTAATTTCAAGATGTTTACATCTTTAACATTTATCTTAACAATGCAATTATTTAATTTATTATTGTATTGTACTTACTTGATTAAAAAAAAAACAAATAAATCAAGTGACTAACTCGATATTTATTTATATTTAATGTAAATTATTAAACAACAAAAGCTTTTTTAATGATTAATATAATAGTTATTCATTTTGTAAGAAACATAGCTTATCCCATTTCCTCATTCCATAGTCTAGTGTTCGAAGGTGTATGTCATTATTATATATCATCATTATTATTATTGCAATGGAGGAAATCATTTTATATGCAATTTTATTTAAGCAAAATTAAAATCATCTATAATGACGAAAGAATTAGTTTATCTATACATTAAATATTTTAATATTTAACCTACATATTGTCCTCTATAAAATCCATATAAATATATTAATTTATTATGGTTATGGTTTAAAGTATAATGTTTTGTGACGTCACACGTTCTAAGAAAAAGAGCTAAAAGAATCCATATTTTAAAATGTTTTTTTTTTTAAATTTATTTTTATGTTTTGTAATGATTATTATATTCTTTCGTTGTTATATATTTTTTAAATTGATATATAAGAATTAACTTTTTCTTGACACCCTATATTGCGATTATCTTGTGCAGTTTTTAAAACTATCCTTAATGATATTAGCGGGACTGGAACTGGAACTTCAAAATGTTTTTTTTAACCATTTTTAAACTATTTTTAGATTATTAAAAACCTTTTTAAAATTTTTCATTTTGGCTAAGTTTAATAAATTGACATTCCTTACTTTGGTAAATGACCCAAACAGGCAGAAAAATCATCATCGACTACGTGTTTTTAATGTCTAGTAGACTAGTAGAATATTTCAAATATTGGGTAATAATTAAAATTCAGTTAAAACTAATTCCAAACAACAATTTTATACTGTAATTGAAATCTTATTATTATTTTATAAATATTATTATAAATAAAAAAAAATATCTAATAAAATAATTAAAAGTATAAAAATAATATCAAGGAACTCTGAACATTTGGTCGATGATGAGAAAAAATATAATAGTTCCATATACGTACATGATATGTATTAGAAAACAAGAATTCATTTAAATATTAATAAAATAATAAATGAAAATTTGCTTTTTAGTTAATTATTAATAATTTTATTATCATTATGGGTACATGTCGGTGCATAATATGAGCCATCGCGGGTGTTTCGTGTCATGATATTTTGTGTTCTGTGATAAACGCTTGTCGCATACGTGTTTAATTTTGGGTCGAAAAATATAAAAATATTTAGATTTTCTTGCATTTCGCACTCAGAAACGTCGATTAGCGCTTATTTAAGCTATTTTTTGCAATCTAAAGGATTGTTTACTAACTGAAATTTTACTAATTTTGATTATAGTAAAAGATAAAACGCGGTGTTGAGCTCCGCCATTTATTTACACGCAATGTCTCGAAAATTGGGCAGTGGAAAACGAAGTGTCTTGACACTAGGGACCTCTGCCTGTTATATGCGGGAATAAAAAACAGCTTCACAGCTGTTTTTTATTGACATCTAAATACTAATTGACGTTTATGTGTGCGACTGTCAGTTGTTTAGTTCTTTTAAATAGTAACAAAGGTCAGTATACATATAATTACGATAGCTTTTAGCAAATATTTTTTTATCTATAACGACATTTTCAAGGTCACGTGACTTAGGAATTATATCATTGTTTTAGTTTAGTATATATTTGTTTTACATACATACTTACGCATATATATATATACATATAAATAATAATTTTCTTTATAATATAAAAAGATGTATGATTTACTTATGTGATTGGGTACACTCACTCCGCCTATAGAATATCGCAGCGAAACGATTTGAAATTATTATTTAATACTTACAGCTACCCGTTTTACTTTAAGTGTAGAATGTTCTACCTCTAAAATAATAGTTGATGTACAATAATATAAACTTTTAACAAATTGTGCGTTTTTATTTACTTTTTTCCATTTTTTTTTTTTAGTATTATAAAGTTTTGTGGCATTTTTTTGTTTAAACTATTTTTATTAGCCAAAGCCTGGCAGCAACGCATAGCGGGGTAGGTAGACGGAACCTGAGAACCTTGAAAAAATGTTAAGAAACAGTTCCCATTAAGGCACTTCCGTTCCCCACTTTCCCCCGAATTCTGAAGGCTTCACGTTTTGAGTGACGGAACTCGACGTAGCGTTTTACCTAGCTACTTAATATTTCTTCGAGTGAAATTCGAACCTACAACCTGTTGCTCTTACAGTTACAATTTTCTATCAATGCGCCACGACAGGTCTGTACTGTGAAATTTCTATTGTTTAACCAAGCGTGTACGCATGTAGTAATGGCCAACCCCTTTTGGCAAATGGCTTACAAATCACTAACTGGATAATGCAAATTAAAATAGTTATTGCAGTTGTTTACATCTGCGTAAAGTAATTTATCACGTTCCGGGCTAAAGTTTGTTTGATATCAGTGAGGTCAATAACTTTGATAAGAACAAATAATACAATATACGAGAACTTGCTTCAATGAAACTCATATATTCTCCTTAATCGGTTTATCTATCATTTAAAGCCTATTTCGAGTCGTAAACGCCCTAAATTTAGCTGTATACGGCTGTGATTTTATTTTAGGATTTTTCTTTTTGACACCAGTCGTGGCGCAGAGGCACAAAGTGTGACTGTAAAATCGACTGGTTGTGGGTTCAATCCCCAGTCGAGGAAGTGAAATATTTATTTACATTTGTATTTTCATTTCTTCACTCTGGTGTCGAGGCAAAGCGCGGCGTTGAGTTCCGCCCTCTCAGCACGCAATGCATCCAGAATTCGGCGGAAAGTGGGGAACGTAAGTGGGGAAATATAAATTTAAGTAAATATTTCAGCTCCTCGAGTGGGGATCGAACCCACAACCAGTCGATTTTACAGTCACACTTTGTGCCGCTGCGCCACGACTGGCCTCAATATAATATAATAATAAGAGAGATAAATAATTGGATCCGATGGTAAAATGCAATACTAAATTAATGCAAATACTAGTTTTACATATTATATCTATTATGATTGAGTAAATAGAAATAGGAGAGTTACCGATGCCGAAATTAAAACACACAAAAGGCATCAGAATCCCGAATCCATAATCCCAGCTACCATCTATAGATATTTTAAAAAATATAGTTTTTTTGAGTAAAGTAAGTACATAAACGCTGTTTTCTTAATAGTCCGCGATATGTCACCGCAAAAGATAGTGCGTTAAAATGTGGAACAGTGGGATGTTTCTTTTGATTTTAATTCTATTCCCAGCGAATGTATTCTCCCTACCAGCAGCAGGGGATGCGTTGAAAATAATTTTAAAAGTTGTAAATGTTTATAAGAATCCTCCTAATGAAACAGATGTACTTAAAGACACATTATTTTTGAGTAAAGCAGAAAGGCTGATTTTGACTCGGCTGGCAGAAATATCGGACATTTTGAGTCGCGTAGAATTGGGTGTGGAAGTTAATAATGGAGCGATCGCTATGCTGCTGGCGAGGACGTCGGGCCTCAGCGTGAGGCTGGAGTTGCGACTGTACGAGATGTCTGACTTGTTAAGTCGGATGGCATCAGCAGATCAACGGATGCGCGAGTATATGACGATAGACCAGGACTTGGAACAGAGCACGCTGGAGAGTTTCGCTTCGTGGTGTGTGTCGCACGAGGCGGGGGCCGTCACCAATTTGCTAGAGCGATTACATTCGCTGGTAGTGTCATCGCATAAGCACATTCTTGGGGGCAGTACGTTTGAATTGCTTTTAGAAGATTTACAGGTTTGTCGTGACTTTTAATATTATTTCTATATACTTTAAATGACTATATTTATATTATGTAAAAGTTAATATTAGCCAGAAGCTTATAAAACTAGCATTAGGTACATATTGAATTTCTGAAGTCCCATCACTCCAGATGGCAGCAGAAGTTACTTCATTAAACAATATATGAGGCTTATTATTTTTTTCAATTTCACGCTGTATCCCGCCAGTAGCAGAGTAAGAAGAGGGAACCTAATGTTAAGATACTTCGCTCCCCATGTTCTAAAATGAAATTTAGAATATTAATTATATGTTTCCACAAAATTCATCCAATTTAGACAACTTAAGTAGTAGTATTGCAATAGCAAAGATTTTATGGTTGATTTCGAAAAAGTTTTTTTATAAATATATTGTAATTATTTCATATACTGCACGTTGATAATTTCGCTATAACTATTTTTTCCAGAAAGATAGGTCGCCCCTGTCCCATCTTCAGCTGTCGCTGCATCAGTTGATCTACGATATGTACAACACCATCGCCCTGACGGAGATCAAGGGATACGCCATGATGCAGATGTCCTGGATGATGCTTAAGATATACGGCAAAGGCAACGTTTTAAATTTTATTATTAACACTAGAGACCCACTCGCGGCTTCGCCCGCAGTACTACTTATAATACTTTTCTTATGCTGCATTTGCCAAGGACAGGGGGATAGGACGTCAACGGTGGCAAGGGCGCTCCCAGCGGGAATCGATTGAATTATTTAAATTTTACATTTTCTCAAAAAATACGTCCAAATTACATGCTATAAAAGCCGAAGATTATCTTCATTGAATTTTCTTGATGATGAAATAACTTTCGCTCGTAAGTTTCAATATGCATGTGAAATAAAAATCGATGATATATCACCTTACAATTTTCATGTGCCTATTTTTTGTCACAAAATGCCTTATTGTCATTTATTTACAAGAGATAAATATATGTTGTCGCGGACTTTTTTTTAGAACTAATAAAATTGAATATTTTTGTCATGCAACCTACTGGCCTCCAAAATAATGGCGTTCATTAATATTGTTATTTTGTTAGGCTAAATAAGACGTATACCGTAATGTTATATAGCCTATAGCACTTCTGAAGCATGTAGCGTTCATATAAAAAAAAAAGAAACTAAATCGGACCAGTACATCTAGAGATCTTAGCGTTTAAACAAACAAATTCTTTCGCTTTATTCCGCTATTATATTCGTAGAGATTACAGCTAACCTGGTAGATACTGTAATTAAAGACTGTCTTAGGCGGATTTCACCAATTGCTTTGTTTTAACTCAACTTAACTACTAAAGTTTAGTTCATCAAAATCGGTTCATTAAAAAAAAAGTTATCGTCATTTGAAAGGAGTCGTAATTAATTTAACACAGAGATAAAGAACGATCTTGAAATATCAAGTAAATACAAAGATTTTTTGGTTCGTTCGTTCATATAATATATGTAACTAATTTAAAAACTGTAAGTTAATATGCAATTATTACAGTTATTTTACAAAGAATATTGTGAATCCTTCAAATCAATAATTTAACATTTAAGGCTGTTTCTGAATGAGTAAATTAAATTATTCACTGACATCAGCACATTTAACAGAGTATATTATACAGGTAAAAAGAACATAAAGTTACAAAAATATATACTTGTAATAAATAATTAGCTTTATGTATATTTTATAAATATCAAATATCAACAATAGTCGTTTTTTTTTATTTAAAACAATCAAAAATTCTTTGACGATAATGTCGTAAAAAAATTATATTAGAAGTCATTATAGTTGTCAATCAATTCTGCTTATTAAATCAATAATCATGTATTTTAAGCGGGCGAAGCCGTGGGCGGGCCGCTAGTAATAAATATATAGTACAGATTGTGTGGTAACCAAGCGCAGTTCTTTTGCAAAAGCTACAAATCGACCTACGTGCATAAAGTACGCTTGCTGCTTTATAATAAAAAATAATAATAATTTGTACATTTTTAAATGCCCTATATATGGTATTTTATTAAATTATTTATTAGTAATAATAATATAATATTAATAATAATAATAATCTTTATTTCAGACTTTTTAGATCCATATAATTTTGTTATTAGATATATATTTGCTTAACCAATATAATAATAATTGGACATGTTTTTTTTTCAGGGAATTATATCCAAGAGACCGTTATGGCGCGGCGAAAGTATATAGAAAGGTCGACAAAACTAGCAGCGGTTACTCGGTCTATGCTTGCGGTGGCAGACAGGGTAGCCCATCGTGGTGACCCTCCACAGCATAAATTAGGTTATCTTTCTATTTACACAAGTCACTCGCTACTTTACGGAATAATCACTTACTGGACTGATTTTTATGTCATGATTGATGAGATCGGTCATAGCGCTAATCTGAAAAAAAAAATCAGCTTCACGCTGTATCCCGCACACAGCAGGGTAGGCATAGGGAACCTAGTGTTAAGACACTCCGTCCCCCACTTTCTGCCGAATTCTGGAGGCATTGCGTGTTGAGTGGCAGAACTCAACGCCGCTCTAATCTTACTCGATGAAATTAAATATTTAAAATGTTTATTTCCGCGCTCTGATAACGAGGCAGAGCGCGGAACAGAATGTGACGGAAAGCGGGGAACGGAAGTGTCTTAATGGAAACGGAGTCATCTTAACACTAGATTTCCAGGTTTCCTCTTCCTACCCTAATACGTACATAATGCTCAAATTCAAGATTCCCTACTAAAATTACTTATCAAACACTGCATTCCAGGACAGACTTACGACGAAGTGACCCGACTGATACAAGGCTACGTAGAAAACGAAGTGGATATGAACACCAAACAAACGTGTTGGCAAAATTGTGCGTACTACAAGAGCACGACGAACTCTGGATGCTTCAAAGACCAGTTTTGCTCTAAACAGCCAGCTTGTAGAGGGAGGATTGTAGACTGCACCTATATTGATTCTCACATGTGGATTTGTCTAGCGGTTGGTCTACTTTTAGCAATTTTTACAAATGTGATATCATTTTGTGATCATAGGTTTACTATTTTTATTTAGATATTACATGGAGGCCAGTCGTGGCGCAGTGGCACAGGGTGTGACTGTAAAACCGACTGGTTGTGGGTTCGATCCCACTCGAGGAGATGAAATATTTACTTAAATTTATATTTCCATTTCTTCGCTCTGGTGTCGAGGCAAAGCGCGGCGGTGAGTTCTGCCACTCAACACGCAATGCCTCCAAAATTCGGCAGAATGTGGGAAACGGAGTGTCTTAACACTAGGTTCCCTCTGCCTACCCTGCTGTGTGCGGGATACAGCGTGAAGCTAATTTAATTTATTTTAATTTATATTACAGCCAAGGAGCAGTCCCCGTCGATATGAGTGGATAAAACATTATTACGGCAGAACAATGGGACGCCTATCTTGGTGTCGTCGCGGGACTACTAAGGTGACTGTACTATATTATTGTAGCTTCACGCTGTATCTCTAGCGGGGTAATCCGAAAGAACGGAGCGCTAATCCTACGAAGAGATCGCATCTCTACAGTATTCATCTTTCTTTTCTTCTTCTTCTGTAATACCCACGTTTC
>JAATLQ010038615.1:0-80916 GCA_013421005.1 Heliconius erato x Heliconius himera
CCGTGACGTAGCGGATAAGCTCCAAGAGCGTCGCCTGAGATGGTTTGGTCACGTTACGCGCCGGCCTAGGAACTATGTCGGATGCAAGTGCCTTAATATGTCAGTTCCTGGAGTGAGACCTCTCGGACGCCCAAGGAAGCGCTGGTTGGATGTCGTGATGCAGGATATGAGAGCCAATGGTCTAACTACCCAGGACGCTAAAGACCGTGCAAAGTGGAGTAGATTGAGCAGGAAGGCAGACCCTGGCAAATAGCCGGGATAATTGCCAGGAGGAAGAAGAAGATATATATATATATATATATATATATATATATATATATATATATATATATATATATATATATATATATATATATATATATATATATATATATATATATATATATATATAAACGCCTAGGTAATGGCTTCCATTCCCACTCGTGGGATGAGCTATTTTCATTTCCTTGCTCTAGTAATAAGGCTAAGCGCGGTATTGAGTTCCGCTACTCAATACGCAATGCCTCGAGAATTCAGCGTGAAACGGAAATGTTTTAATAGTAACGATGTGTCTTAACACTATGTTACCATGTTCCCGCTGCATATCCTGCTATTGCATTGAAGTCAATGCGTATCAATACAAGTACTCTGTTTGTAATTTAAATCGCATTTATGAAGCTCGAACAAAGCTAACATTTACCAAGTACAAGTATGTCTCAGTACAAAGTGCGGGATCATCATAAATTGAAATCACGAGCTTATTACGTTGCTGCGGGTTTGTAATCAGAGGCATATTTAGTTACAATGAATCCTATCGTTAGGCATTGTTTAGTTGTGAATGTGGGAATTGTGATTGTGACCTAGAACCTAGGAATTAGGATGTGGAATAGTTGCCTTCACGTTTTTATCAGCGAAGTAGGATAGGCAGAGAGAACCTGGTGTTGGGAGACTTCATTTCTTCATAAATTTTTATAAAATTTGTGAGACATTGCGCGATTGGTGATTGAAATCAACTTTGTGCTTTGTCTTGTAACTAAAGCGAGGTTCCCAAATGTGGGAATCAAACTCATAACTATTAAGTATATACTTTACCTTACGCATAAATTGCTCAATGATCGCTAATTTTCATAATTGCTTAATTGTTAATATTGGTTAAGGAACCCACAAATATGTCATCCATTTACTGTCTATCGTATAAGTCTCCGTTCTCAGTAAGACACTTCTGGTCTCCACTTTGCGCTGAATTCCCAAGGTATTTCCTTTGAGCGGCGAAAAAAATGCCGCGGTTGCCGCGGTTGCCGCGTTACAAGAGGGAGGAAATGAAAGTATTAAATACATCATTCCCAATCATTCAACGGCATCTAAATCGATCTGTCAGCGTCCTTATTCTCATTCGTGACAAGAACTTTATTTTCGCCGGTGACAAGACTAAGCGCGAAGTTGGGTTACGCCACTGAACAAGCAATATATCAAAAATTGGGCAAACTAGACATCCTTTAGTAATAAACATTGACTGAGATAGAATTAGAATCTAAAGCCATCGCATCATATTTATAGTTACGGAAACACTTAATTTTTTTAGACATAACACACTAACTCAATACACACATTGTGTCTTGCACATAACAGGGTACGCACAACTACTAGGAAACTAATGTTAGTAGTATCCTACTCCGTCCGCATTAATACATTTCCGTTGCTTACTTTCCATCAAATTCTTTAGGTATTAACTGTTGGGAGACAGAAATCAACGCCGCGCTTGGCCTCGTTACCAGAGCGAAGAAATTAAAATATTAAGAAAAACAATTCATTCCCTCGAGTGGGGATCAAACCCACAGTTACAGTTACACGCCTGTGCCGCTGCGCCACGACGGCCTCAAAAAGCTAAACTAATCATTAAAAAAGACTAAATAATGATAAATTGTTGAATTTAAATAAAATAAGTTGGCTATATTTGAAAGTTGGATGCGAGTCGTAATACAATGTTGGCAAGGGCACATGCAGACGCGCTCAGATTGATCGCTATCCGGATTCACGGCGAAGGAAAGAATTATATGGATTTACGGAAGTTATATTTAAAAATTAAGGGCATAAATCGTTAGCTATAGGTATATTTAGTATATACTGTCTGCGTCCTAAGTTATTAATAATATAACTTTAACTACAAATATGGGAAGAGCTATTAAACATGTTATAAATTGAGTTAATTATATTTTAAATGTATGTACAAATTATACGTATATTTTATATTTTTGTAAAAATTATATGTAGCAAGGCAGAGATAACTTAGCGTAGAGATACTTCACTCTCTACTTTTCGCCAAATTTTCGAGACATTAAGTGTTAAACGGCGAAACTTAACACCATTTTTGCATTGTTACCATAGTAAGATAAGACTCACTCAGAAAGAAATAAAACAAAATCCAAAAGCAAGTGTCACTTCGCCACAACGACCTTTTTTAAAATACATAAAAAAATTCATGCAAATCAAATCAGTCTTCAAATATACAACAAGAATAAATTGAATAAAATAAAATTTTATACCCCTCAATGCCCTGAATTAAGCTTCAAAATTTCGCCGGCTTTCTATGAAAATTCAATACCACTAGATTACTTGCGACAACAAGCCTTCTAACAGCGTACTCCGAACTCAGAAGAAATTTCAATATATTTAGATTTTTAAACAAAATAATACATTAAAGGTAAAAAAAAGTCATCAGTATTATTAAAAGTCTTCTTCCCCTGAACACCTATATAATAATATGTTCAATAATTTTTAGCTTCTTGCTATTCGGTAGAAAGAACCTACCGTTTTTTATAGAGAAAGCATATTCAATGACGAAGCTTAACGCCGCGCTGTGAACTAGTAGCATATTAAACAAAACTGTTTAAAGGTATCCTTCTTAATATATAATTAGTTTTATGAATTAGTTAGAGAGAATATCCACATTAACATCTCGTTTTTACGTAGGCGTCGATACGCGAGCGCATCTGTTGCACGACTCAGCTTCCATAGACCGATAGTATTGTCATGGGAACGCTACATCCGGCCATTTTGTTTACTTTATTTTAGAGTTTAAATTTTGATTAAAATTAATAGTTAAATATAATTTATTATTTGTTACCATACCATACCCATTCGTAAGCGTGTGATTGTATATGGGATGGTTGTGGATTCGATTTCCGCTCGGGGAAATTAAATATTTAATATTTTAATTTCCTAGTTATGGTAACAGGCTAAGCGCATCGTTGAGTGCTGCCACTTTACACGTAATGTTTTAAAATTTCAGCGGAAAGTGGGAAACGGAATGAGCAGAGGTGGACAGAGGGAACCTAACCTGCCTACACTGCTTTGGGAGGAATACAGTGTGAAGCTTTTACCTATGACTTCGCCCCCGTGGTCAACTGGAAATAACTAAGAGTATGAACGAAACATACATAGAATGGACATGGAAATAGGTACTTACTTATTTAGATTTGAACTCTCTTGAAAACCGTCCAAGAAGCGCGGGTTCAAATCCGGATGCGTTCAAATTTTATACATTTTCTAAAGAAATATTTTTTCCTAAGTGTGGAATAACTCTTTAAAATCGTTTTTTTTTATGAAAATACTTTTTTACCGAAAAAAATCTTATTTAGTATTAGAAAATAAAAAATAACACCTGCATATTCGAAAATTATATTGAATTTAGCCAAATTACTACCAACTGAACCGAATATTCCCAAAGTTTCGTCCGATTTACTTCATAATATCATAGTAATTGTATGAGGGTGTCATCGTGCGTTAATATAATACATATATATTAAAATGTCATCAACGCCTTGTTAACGTGAGAAATGTAACCGGAAAGAGGTCAGTAACGGATCACAATTTCCTATTATATAGTTAACAAAATAAGATTATACTGGTTAAAATATATGTTTTTTGGTACTAAATTATATAATTGACACCTTTATGACGATAGTTTTAAGTTAATTTTTTTTCATGAGAGAAAATTTATATTTTTTCCGCTACTGACTGATTGACAACGCACAAACGACGGAGAAGTTGAAATTTCGCATGTAGGTAGGCTGTAGCTATAGGTAAGGAGTGTACGGGAATATTAAATGAGATTTTTTTCTACGGGAATGGTAACAAACGGGATTTTCAATTTTACGTCTCAAAGTCCAAAAAAATAAAGATGCGAGTGACGACTAGTCTTTATAAGTGCAGACGTTTAGTAGACCTGGTTATGACAAGAAGCAATAAAACTGAGTACACGATGTATAATTCGTATATTGTAAACTATAATTCGTAATGTCAAAGAGGCAAGTCGTGGTGCAGTGGCACAAGCGTGTGACTGTAAACGCAATAGGTTGTGGATTCAATTTCCACTTGAGAAAATGAAATTAAATTGAAAATGAATTTAATATTTTCATTTCTTCGCTTTAGTACCGAAGCAAATCGTGGCGTGCCTTCAGAGTACGGCGGCGGAATTCAACACCGCATATTGTCTATTAGAGCAGGAGTATGAAAATAATTTAGATCGAATTATAATTTTATAGAAATGTAATTCACCTGTGTTCGCTTATCTGTAATTTGTGCAGCTATTAAATGATATTACATAGGTGATTTTAATGTTATATTGGATAGTAATAAAATCAATTTTATGATCACTCGAACTATCGAAATCGCGCTTATCTATAAGTTTCTTGGAGCTTTAAGTAATGTTAACAGGGACAGTTATAATTAAAATAATTCATACACATTGTCTATACTAATATTATAAAACTGATGTTTGTTTGGGTAAACTCTCTAATATTAGGAACTATTGGTTCGAAACAAAGATTCTTATTGTGTTACATAGTTAATTTATTGAGAAACGTTGTAAGTTAGTGTAATATATTATATTATATTAATCGTTGTGATAGAACCCACTATACCTCTGGTCAGACTAACTTTGGACACTTAAAGCGTATTTTTGATACACAACTCCTAATAATTTCTAATTGACGACAGGGGCTGGGCCACAAGTAAAAACTTATATTAAATATAGTGCGAGTGCGAGTTGGGTTCCGTATCATAATATATAAAAACGACAAACAAATTATGCTTGTTGAATGATACCTTTAAATATTTATTTTATTCTGTTTTTTTAGAACAGAAACATACATAGTCTGTAAAATCAACTGTCTAAGTATCACGGTTCACAAGATACAGCCCGCTGTGACAGACGGACATCCGGACAGGGAAATCTTCGTAATGGTATCCCGTGTTATCTTTCGGGTACGGAACCTTAATTAAGATAAAGCGGAGGGGTAGTTTCAATATATTGTAATAGTATTACACACCATATTATTCGAAAGAGCAGTGTGTATTTCAAAATATATATGCAAGAACACTATATATTGCGAAATCTATAAATATCCTTAAATTATACTTTATATCTTTGATGAAATAAGCTACTAGAGTTTTAGTTTTATTAAAGCTTGCTGTATCAGTATTACCCTATTTGCATGCACTCGTTAAAGTTATAAATAATATTGGAGATCAATATATGTAAATAAATATGAGGCCAATCGTGGGACTGTAAACGCGACAGGTTGTGGGTTCGATTCTCAGTCGAGGAAATGAAATATCTAATATTTTGATTTCTTGGCTCTAATCCTCGTTATCAGAAACCGTTCGTTCCTTTAGTGAACACGCACTTCCACCAAAATTCGGCGGTGATAAGGTAATGGAAGTTTCTTAATGGGTTGTTCGTAAGTTTTCTCTGCCTATCCTGCTCTGTACAAGATACACCGTGAAGCTAAAAAAAATGTATCTGGTAGACATCGCGCGGTGTTGAATTCCACCAATTTTTTCCGATTTCTTTTACAATGAGGCGTATCTTAATACTAGGTTTCCTATGCCTAAGCCGCTGCGTCCTCTTGAATATAACGTCTATTACGTGGTGCTTTTACTTGACCACCTGGCACATGGAATGACAAAAGAACGGTTATATTTTTTTAGCTTCACATAGTATTCCGCACGTAGCGTAATCAGAGGGAACCTGATAAGCTGTTAAAATACTGCGTTACTATTAAGATACTTCCGTTGCCCACTTTTCGTCGAATTCTATGTTGTGTTGCATATTGAGTGGTGGAACACTGCAACACTGCACTTTGTCTTGTTACCAAAGTAAGGAAATGAAAAAAAATCCCTCGAGTAGGAATCGAATCCACATTGCGTCACGTCAGAGACTGTGGCACTCCGCCACGTCGGTCTCTAAATAAAAAAATATATATTGTAATAATGAAGTTACAAGGAATATTTAGTGCTGTCCGCGTTGTGGTTAAATATAGTGATTTCATAATACAATATGCTAACCATTATAAATACGACAAGTGAATGATGTGCGGAAAATGCTATAAACGTACGCTCTTCAAATTATTATTTTTATGTAGACTTACGACTTATTTGAGACTAGTGACCCGCTCGCGGCTTCGCTTGCTTGAACTATGTTACTATATATTTATTTACTAAGCTGAAGTACTAATGTTCTAATTACAGTATCATTTTTAAGAAAATATTTGAATATAAATTCGTAATTTAAATCTGATTAATAAACCAATTATTTTGTAGTAATTGTGTCGAATCAAATACTTTTTATTAATGTAGCTGTTTTTGAGATTAGCGTATACAAGCGCACAGACAAATAGATATAATTGATTTTCTTATATAGCTTCCATGTACTGTTCCCCACGAACGGGTTATTTTTCTAGACCTTCTGTGTCAAGTGGTGGAACTCAACGGCGCGTTGCGTTGTCTTAACATAACAAGGAAATCAAAATAATTTATTCCCCTAAAATAAGAATCGAACCCATTTTTTATGTTTTTTCAACAGTCGCAAGTCTGCTCATGCCAAAGTGTTGCAAATTGTATGTGTTGAAAAATGTTTATATAACGCGTTAAGCATGTTCTGACATTATTGATAGGCTTCATTGTTGGCTGTTTGCATTAGGTATTACATTATTGTTATTTCGTTATATTGTTTTTTTGCAATAACTAATAGAGGCCAGTCGTGGCGCAGGTCGTGCGAGCGTAAACGCGACAGATTGTGGTTCGATTCCCATCCGATGAAATGAAATATTTGATATTTTTATTTCCTCGCTTTGGTAGTGAAGCAAAGCGCGGCATTGAGTTCCACCACTGACGCAATGCGACAATTATGCGGAAAGTGGAGAACGTAGTCTCTTAACAACAGGTTTCCAGGTTTCCTTTGGCTACATGTGGCATACCTAAAAAACATTTAGGTATATAACATAATAACAGTCTTATTCTAATGAATTTCAATACAAAAATGCTGTACATAATTATTTTTTTGCTTTATTTAAAACTATTAAGCGATAAATGCGCATACACACGATTATTTATATTCCTCTGCATAATATGAACTGGTATATTTAATGTGTTAAGATAACTCATCATGACTTCATTCCTTAGATTGCTTTTATTTGATCATAGTTAGTTAGTATTTACTATTCATGTAAAACGAGTAGTCACCTCGTGCTTAGATCAAAAAATAAATTTCTGTGTTGATTTTTCTTTCATTTAATATAAGTATATAACTTACTCACTAAAATTATTTTAGAAATATTTAAGGTTGCACGCTTTTGCGTTAGCGCCACGACTAGCCTCTTATATATACTATACCTAGTCTAAATTTACAATACATAAAACATATAGGTATATTTCCTAAGATGACAATTGAATCAAATATGAATTGTCTACAAAAATTAACCATAAAAAAAAGGTTTACTTATGAACTAGTCTCTTCAATAAATAAAATAAAATTTGTATTTATTTCAATTCAATTTCACAAAATTTATTCAATTAACCTAAAATTCACTTTAGCTTCAACATCTAAATATTCACAACTTTGTCCCCGGGAATCAAACCAGTTACCACTAACGCTATTCAAAACACAGAACGCAATATTCAAAAGGTGTGCAATAAAAATCGTCATACTAATAGCATTACCTTTATCACGCTCCTCGCGATATATCGTACTATCTCTTGGGCGACAGATATCAATTTATAAAAAGGACCCTACACGAGGCACCAAAGCGAGTGGGCATCTCATTAATTTCGTCTACTTGCCTTGCTAGATGAGAACAGCTCTTGGTCAGCCATTTATATTTCAAACTAGCTTTAGGAATAAATGTGTTTTGAAAATAGCCCTATAGGGTAGTTATAACAATATTTTCTTTTAACTGTACACTGTATTCCAGTTATAGCAGGGTAGGCGGAGGGAAATGTTAAGAGGTCCGCTCAATTTCTGGCTTCAAAATCCGCTTTCTTTTTCTCAAACGTTTTCTTGCTATAATAGCCTGGATAGGTGCCAAGAGTTTAAAGAAATCCCTAATGTTAGGTAGGTTAGGTTATTATATTTGCAAGCTAGTAGTTTATTTAAAGCTTAGACTAAGAAATTAATATTTAGCTTGGTGCCTGGTGGTGTAATATAGCCAAGTCAAATTTAGAGCTTGATTTTTTTTTTACATTTAACACAGAACTCGGCACCCATTAGATCTCCTATTCTTTTGTCGGTGAAGTATGGAACGACGCATTGCTGAACATTCAACTTGGCTATCATTTCACGTGTAGGTTTTTGATAAAATATGCATCACCGGCTGCAACAATCTTAGCAGGATTATAATAAGCTCTTATTAATATTCGTGTTAAAGATATATTAAAATTTAAACATATAATGGTGTAACAATTTTATTGATACTACCATTTTGATAGAATTATATAGTACCACCAATAACAATATAAAAGATATATAATGTTAAATATTAGTAGAAAATCGTTTTTATTAGGTCGTCTTGTGCCTATATAACTATAAAATAAAATCTAAGAAACAAAATTTGTTCCACGCGTAATAATTTGAATAGATGCTGTCGTGGCACAAGTGTGTGACTATAAACGTGCCAATTGTTGGTTCAATTTCCACTCAGAGAAATGGATTTTTATATCTTATTATTACTTCATTTCTTCCCTCTGGTAACAAGACAAAGAGCGGCTTAGAGATCCGCCACTCACTCAATGTCTCTAAAAATTCAATGGAAAATGAGGAACGGAGTGTCTGAACTAAAGGTTCCCTCTGCCTAACCTGCTTAACCTTTTTAATAATTGTGTCATAAGGCATTATACTCGTATGTAGCTTGGGTGACAATATCAATATTGTAAATACATATTTGACTATGGTGACTGGAGGAATATTAGGTGATAATATCAATAAATCGAGGTGGTCAAATGTCCTGAAAATAGGAAACAAAAAAAAATGATATTTATCAATAAAGATATTATCTCAGTCTATCCGTAACCAAGGACGATTTCCAAAAATATTTAATAGGTACCTACTGAATATAACTACTGAACCCGGCTTAGAAGTATCATATAAAACGCGTAAAAATTGCGAAAATCAAAGATCCGCATATTGCATGTACATACGTGTGTATACACAAATCGAACTCATTACCACCTAACTACAGCACAATCTACTCGTCCATATAAAATTATTCAACACAAGCAATGATTGATCCGTCCGATTTCATTTGCTCACGTGAACTGCGAGGTCGCGGTGCCGTGAGAGTCGGCCTACACTTTTGTTGGGTGTTCTAATATAATCCTTATAATGTAAATTGTGATGTATGGGAATATTAGTTTATTTGTGGTTTGCCATCATTTTCTACGCCAAATAGCTTTGCACGCTATCAGGGGCTATTTCAAGTTCTATTTTATTAGATTTATGCTGTATCTTAGCAGGGTAGGCACTGGGAACCTAGGAACCTAGTGTAAAAACACTTTGTTACTATTGAGACGTTGCGTTGCATGGGGGAAGCTTCACCCGAATGATTAAAATCATTGCAAGTTCAACCTATAATCTTAAAAAAACCTAGTCTCAAAATTTGGACCAGTTGTTTCTGAGATTAGCACGATTACTTGAACAAACTTAGAATCAGCTATCGCTTACATTTAATCGAGTAGAGTCGATCTTCTATAAGAACTTAGATCTTCTTTCATAAATCTTTCACGTCATTGAATATGTTCCAATTTCGAGGATTTATATACTTTTTTGGATATCTAAAGGGACAAAAAAAAAAGAATAGTTGTAGAGGTAGACGAACGGGAACCCAGTGTATCAGTGACATTCTATTCTTCACTTTCTGGCCAATTTCGAGATAGTTTGAGTGTGGCAAGACTCAACGCCCCGCTCTGTTAGAAAGGTACAATGAAAATAAATTAAATATTATATATAAACAAAGTTTTTAATATAACCATAAAGATCACGTTATTCTCATAGAATTTGTAGAAAATCACATTTTTTTAAATATGCAATAACGTATCAAGTAGCTTATTTTAACAAATAATTTTAGTCGACTTAATTTCAATGTTAGCAAGCGGATATTACTTTGGACAAAAAATGGTATTAGGGTCACGCGGGTTATACGTTTGTGATGATGTAGTATACTATTATGTTTTGATAGAAGCTTTACTTCTAAATGCTAAAAATTGGTTGTGTAAGTATATAAATATATATATATATATATATATATATATATATATATATATATATATATATATATATATATATATATATATATATATATATATTATATATATATATATATATATATAATAAGAGCAATTGCATATTAAAGTAGGTAGAAGGAACCTAGTGTTAAAACATTCCATTTTCCACTTTTTGATATTTTTTTGGATATTGTAAGTTCGAAACTCAACGCCGCGTTTCATCTACCAAGGTAAATAACTAAAAAATATTATTCTTTCGTGTGAGGATCAAACCTAAAAGAAGTCTACAAAGATTCTTTATTCCTTACACAACGCTTTCTTTACCAAATTAAACAAATATTTGACGCAAAAATCAAACTTACAACCTTCAGCCTATAAATAACGTTCACAATAAAAACTAGCGAAGCTAGAGTAAACATACAATCTAAATCCGATATAACCCCAGAAGTCAGGGTCGTTTCATACAAAAACTCATCGTATTTCTAAATTATAACGCCGCTAATACAAGATGGCGTCAGAATTGAAGTACGCGCGACGGCAAAGATCACGCAGGGCGATGCCTATTATATATAGTGGCCATCATTTTTAATATTTTAGTAATATATGCTATATTACTATAAATATATATGAAATCAGTTTTTAAGATTTCTGTAGGAATTCCGAGAAAAATAAGCCTTCTCTTAGGCTAATAAACACTTGTTTCTTTTAAATGGAGTCTTCTAATTACTTCGACAATGAGTTGAATTGAGTTGTCTCGATGGTTTTTTAGTTTATTATATCTCGCGTCTAGCAGGGTAGGCAATGAGAACATAGTGATAAGACATTCCATATATTTTTGTAGCGTGTTAAGTGACGGAATTCAACGCAGCGTGTTGTCTTGTTACCAATGCAAAGACTTGGCTACCTACTAACTTGTGAAATTTCAACTTTCTATGTCCAATAGTTTCATCTTAAGCTCACCCGTTGGCCACTCAATGAAAGAGCTTTACTCGTATATGGGATACATATTACATAGATTTATAATACTACAAATTAAGATGAATATGATATCAAAGAGTAAGAGTGGATGCTTATGGGTTTCAACCCTCACTCAGGGCAATATTTTTTAATTATTTAGATTAAAACGAGCAACTATCTATTTTATAGCGGTTTTATCTTAGCAGAACTGTTTTTCTAAACGCACTTAGTTTTATGTGCACGATTTGACAATGTTAAGGTGCATACTCTATTTGATTAAAAATATTTCGAAAACCAATTTATGTAGCAGAACCTACACTTACCGTTTTAATAGACCATTCTACATTTTATCCATAGTCATGGCAACCCTACGCCAAGACATCAAGTGCACTAATGTCAGAACATTAACATTAAGGACACTACCAACTTTACCGGAGATCGTGTTTTTTACACAACTATGTATTATATTATATTATAAATATTTTCAATGATTGCAACTCGATTGAATGATTTGCCTTTTGTGGATGTGGTATAATATAATCGCTTTTTTTTACCTCGTTGCTATCATAAATTGGACATTCCAATATGAATACTATCATGAACCCCCTTAAGCCTGTATTTGGGCTTGGCTGTTCTTAAGCTTCAAGCACTGCTGTGAACTCTATTTCCTGCATGGTGATTCCATAGAATGCTGGTTTTTTTTCTCATATCTTTGGTTTTGTATTTTGTCATATTAATGTAAGCATTTCTATTTAGCTTAATTTCCAGACATTGCAAGTTAACGTGGTGAAACTAAACTTCTCACTATCTTTTAAATAGATAAAACATTAAAAACCAAATACCTTAATATGCTTTGTCAGAAAATGAAAATATACTTTGCAAAATATAATAAAAACTAGGATGTAACATGGGAAATGCTGTTTTTGCCACTTGATAACACTATATATCAAATATCGTCCTTCTAAGTCTAATAGATATGCTTGTGCGTTAATAGCTTTAATATTTCATAAAAATATTAAAAATACATATAATTTATATGCCACATCCATATAAACCAAATTATTGCGCAAAAATCGGTCACCTTGACTTTTCCCAATACGTATGAAATAATGCGACGTAATACCGCATCTACCGTCATTATCTGCCTCATTACTTGATGTACACACTACTTTTGACTCGCTTTTTGCCATAGTCTTGTTAATAATCGTTTGTTTTGTCTCTGTTTTTATTATGTTTCCTTATTATTGTTATTTAATAAAGATATAGGAACATTCCAGGAAGCAAGTAGTGGCGCCAGTCTTCGAGAGTACTCCTCTTAAAGTTGGGCCCTAATATCATCATATTAGACTTTAATGTTTCGAGTGACTGCCAAAATCACGATCATCTGGATAGCAAAGCCAAGTTGGCCTCGAAAAAAAAAGTATCATCGGCAGAGCAAGACAATATGTCACGCGAACACACGTAGGGCCCAGTATCGTCCTCATGTGTAGTACTTTTCTCATTTCTGGATGGTGGACACCAGTATCATTATCAACTGTAAAAGGCTTGCTATTTTTTAAAAAATACCATTTTTATAATCAAGCCCGTCTTGGTGCAGTTGAGGGTTCGAATTTCACTCTGGAGAATGTATTATTCTCATTTCTACGCTCTGGTAGAAGAAATACAATATTGAGTTTTGTCACTCAACACTCAACGTCTTGAATATTAGACGGAAAATTGGAAACTGAGTGTCTTAACGCTCGACTCCTTACATCTACCATGCATATTTTATAACAATAATCTACTACTCAATCTACCTAAACTTTAAAAAAATCAACAAAACCATTGATCAATTCTTTTCATACACATTCTTAGAACACGTCCAAACCACGTCTAATGAACTATTACACTTTAAATGTAAATCACTGAGATGATTGGCGTTAACGTGGAGCTTCATACCGTACCGGTGTGACCTTTCAACCAGGTTGTATAAAGCTTAATTAAAGTATATTCTAATATCATATATCATTTTATGATAGGAACGAGGCTTTATTGGCGCAGATGTATAGTGTGTGATCGTATTCGCTGTCGGTTTTAGATTCGATTCCCAGCAGGGGGAATTAATTATAATGTATTTGCTCTGGCTTTCTCAATGCTCTGGTATCAAGGTTAAGCGCAGCGTCAAGTTCTGCCACTCAACACGTAATGTCTCAAATACTGCGTAAAAAGTGGGTTACAAAGTATTTTAACACGAGGGTTCTGCTACCTAAACTAATATTTGTGGTAAAGTGTAAAGCTATAAAATGTCTAAGTTTCTACCATCTAGTTAAGTAAGTTAAGTACCGTAGCGTTTGGCGCTCCGTTCTCTCTGACTACCCCGCAAGGGATAAAGCGTGAAGCTAAGTTAAGTTAGTTAGTTAAGTAACTTGTAGTAAAGTTAAGACATTTGAAACACATAATCTCTTAAATAGGGGAGTCACCGAGAACCTCTGAAGCAGAAACTAGTGTTAAAATACTCTTGTTTTAACTATAGTATCTGCTGAGCTTTGTGCTGGGCTTTTGTAGGGAATAGTTAATGGCAAAATAAGTTTTTTTTAAAAGTTCACGCGGTATCACTCACTCACTCGTGAAACTCAATTAATGAATATACAGTCATAAATTAATATATCATATACATATATTTTTAATCAAACATTCTTATTTATTAAAACGTTAATAAATAGACGCGATGTGATTTATTGTGTAGTTAAAGTGAAAGCTTTGGCAAGTTTGTTGATCTTTGTAGTTTTTATTCAATGGATGGCATATAGCATTTCTTTTATATATAATATAAGTTTATGGGACTATATGACAATTAATTTTATTTATGAACTTACGTAATTTAAGTACCTAAATTTTTTTTCTCATTTTCTTATGATAGAATAAATTTTAGTAATTTAGTAGCTTTAAGCTATATTTTTCGTACAGGACTTTGGACGGAATGAAAGTGCTGATGCACCACAACCTCCTTTCGGTTTTTATAAGTACAAACAATATGCTTACAGCGACCAGCTGTGGCGCAGGGGCATAAGCGTGCTTCTGACTGAGCGTGACTGTGACGCGACAGATTGTGGGTTTGATTCTTACCCGAGAGAGTATATACAAATATTCAATATTTTCATTAGCTCGCTCTGTAAAATCGCGGCATTGAGTTCCGCCACTCAACACGTAATGTCATTTTCAAAATATCGAATTCAGAATTCTGCGGATAGTGGGGAACAGAAGTTCCTTAATGGGAACGGAGTGCCTTAACACTAGGTTTACTGGTTCCCTTTGCTTACCATACTATATGCGCGATACAGCTTGAAGCCGATTTCCATTCGAGAAAATGAAACGCAAGTGTTATTATGATTTATTACCTTCATCTTTACTTGTCTTTACATGTCACAATATAAGATTAAATAAGATTTGAATACACAATCATCACGTACAAACAAACTCCATTACAAAAGTGTCAATGTCAATGTATCGATAACAATATTTCACACAAATCGATTTATACACAGCCATAATAAGCTTAAATATCGATTTGTATTCGAATTCCTGAATTTTTAACAAAAAAACTAGATTTTAAGCGCGTAAGGTTGTGAAAGATGGCAATACAATGTTGAATTTGTGGGCTATCTAATGCGGGGTCACGCGAAGCTCACATAAAAAATATTGAATGGTCTACTTAAGATAAACAGCCATGTTAGAATTCTATTTGAAGATTTAACAAATAATGTAGCTATAGGTGTCTTTTTGTAATTTATACCAGTGTGTGAGTGTAAGCGCGACGGTTGCAGGTTCAATTCTCATTGGAGGGAATTACTTAGTTTTTTTTTTCTCTTTTAACCGATTTTATAACCGATCAGCACGATTTTTTTATATCGTAGATACTTGTTCAATCCCAATTTTTATTAACGCTAATATTAACTATAGCTATACCTATACTTATTTATTATCATTTTTTGAGTAGAGAGCAGAGTGAATATGGAGGGGTGTCTTTATAATATGTTTTCCCATTTCAATATTATTAAGAGTGGAATTATTGAATAAGAATTGTGAAGGTATAGGGCAACTCATCCAACAGTTATATACTTAAAATCCATAAAGGTTAAATTAAAAAAATTAGAGGCCATTGAGGGGCAGTGGCACATCGTATGACCGTAAGCGCGAGGGCTGTGGTTTCGATGCTCGCTCTTGTAACAAGGCAAAGCGCGGTATTCTATACCGCCAATTAACACGCATTATCTCGAAAATTGGCGTACATGAGAAATAAATCATGTTAACACTAGGTTCAATCTGTTTTCTCTCCTATACGCGGGATACAGCGTGAAGCGTTGAGATTTTTGTTCATACTTAAATTACCTTCATCCACTGTACCACAGGGGTTTTTCGAAATAAAAATAATATGATAAAGTGCAACTCTTGCATTTGTTTAAAATATATCTCGTCGTTATCCGTTGCGATGATAAAACGGTAACACGGACCACCCATCTGCCGGGCCGTGGACGCGCCATGAGTTATATTGGAGTGGATAGGATGGGACTGTAGGGATGTAATTTTTAATTTAATTTATTAAATAAAATCAGCTTCTTCTCTGAGGAGATGAAGGTATAAATTTAAATAAATATTTCATTTCCTCGAATGGGGATCGAACCCACAATTAGTCGCGTTTACGCTTGTAAACACACTACACTTTGTGCCTCTGCGCCACGATTGGCCTCAAATTAAATATATTTATTTATGATTTAGACTATTATAAAGCTTATGTGTTTTAGCGGGATGGATACTGATGGACTGGTTTAGTGTGTGATTGTACAATAAGTGACTTTACATTCCTACCAAATCATGTATCTAATAATAAAAACAAGGAAAAGAATAAACACCTTCATGGCGCAGCGATACAGAGTCTAATTGTATACACCACTATTAAAGGTTCGATTCTCACACGTAGTTATAGATTATTTTCATTACATTCCTTTCTTTGGTCACAATACAAAGCGCGGTGTTGCTTTTTGCTACTTAACACCGCAATTTCTAATATATTAAACGGTGCGTAGGGAAAGTAGAATCTATACACTACTCTCCTATATTTTTCCTATTTCTAGAATATTGAATATAGCGTAAAGTGAAGCTAAAAAAATCAGAATAGAAATTTACTTATTTTTTTTATTTAAAAATATTGTAGAATATTGTGTAATACTTGATAAATATCATGTACGACAGAAGCAAGTTGGTATCAACCTCACGCAGAGTACATAGGTTGAAGAGGAGTAACTCCTAAACATAGATTTACAATGGGTGTCTATCACGTCTATATATATTCCACTTTTGTGAATAAAAAAAATATATAAGCATTTATACATTTTTTTTATCTTTTATACCTCACGCTGTATCCCAACAATAACAGGGTAGGCAGAGAGAACCTGGGAACATAATATAAGCCGTTTCTATTTAGACATTTCTGTTCCTCACTTTCCGCCGAATTCTGGACATATTGCATGTTAAGTGGCGGAACTCATCGCCGCGCTTTACCTTGTTACCAGAGCGAAAATATGAAAATATTAAATATTTGATTCCCCTAAGAGGGAATCGAACTCACAACCGTAACGATTACAGTCACACCCTTGTGCCACCGAGCACTGTAGGCCTCGATTCATTCCACATTTTTTTATTTATCCATACAAATCCAACATTATATTCGTATATCTCCGTAATTGGATTAAACGATTTCTGTCACAGTATCACCCATTGTTCTTACGTGTCTGTCCGTCTGTGTGCTAATAAGCCGTAATGTTGTTCAATATATTATACTGATAGTAATGTAGACAATATATATTAGCGGACAAAATAACATTAGTTCTAATATATTTTATCTTATCAATATTTTGAATATACATTTTGTGGTGTCATACAGCAACGACGTTTGGCTGAGTAGGAAAGGGAATTCTGTTTTAAAATAGTCTGTTCATTATTTTAATCTATTTAAGATATTATTTTCTAGGTCATTATGAAGTGGGGGAACCCAACACATTGTAAGGGAATGAAATAAATTAAATATATATTCCATCGAGTGGGAATCGAACCCATAATCAGTTCATTATAACAACATTTTTACCAAATGAGCCACGATAGCATCACTTTTGAATAATCGATTCGTATAAATCATGTATGTATATAGATCACTTTTTGAAAAGTTGTCTAAAGATCATTACATTCGATCTTTGCTTGAGGCGATATTATGATATGGTGTTTGTTTGTATTTTAGATTATGAATAATATGATAATAACTAAAGTTAACATTGGTACAGGGGCACAAATGTGTGACACGTCGTTTGTGGGTTCAATGATCACTTTGGGGAATGAAAAATTTAATATTTTGCAAAAATTTTGGGAACAGAGTATCTCAACACTAGGTCCGAATGTTCCCACTGCTATGTGCGAGATACCATGTGGAGCGAAAAAAATCATAACATCACAGCTTCTGACTGTAAATTCGGCTTAATTTTTACTCATCGGGAAAAATAAGTTTCTGTTCTCCGCTCTGTAAACACATAGCGCTGCATTAGGTTTAACTTCTTATTTTACTACTCTCATTTTCCTAATAAATGAGTAACGAAATGTCTAAATACTAGGTTTTCCCAGCCTGTCCTGCTCTATGTTGTGTACAGTGTGAACCTAAAGAAATAAAATAAAAGTTATTGTATTTATACTCTATCGTGACGCGTTTCAGTTCAAATATTCGTCATTTTTTCCCTGGGTTAATTTTTCAAACTATGACAATTGCTCTATTATCCCCTAACTAATAGCTCTGTATAATTGAAAAGTTATAACAGAGTGATCTAAAGTTATTATTTCGATATATTCCATAAAACTTGGAAGACATACAAATATAAAAAAAATATATAATTTGTGAGGTCTCAAAAATACCGCTAACTTCAATTAATATCAAGCGTAATGGCGCATAATATGTTTTTATCATATGCACTCGATAATATATTCCTTTTATTGTTTATTAGAGATTATAATTGATGCATTTCGTATTAAACATAGTGATTCCGAATCGAACCCGCGCTTCCTGAAAACCGACCAGGTAAGGTTGTAAAGTAAATAAGTATTTGTAGTATTTTAAATAAGTTACTTATTTACTTTACGCCACGTGAGGTACGCCAGTGAAAAGCGAATGTAGAGTTAAATGATCTAGTAAAAAGATAATCGAATCCTGAGCTTTTGCTTTCCCAATCAAACCAAACTATAATAGTAACATACGTCTCTATAAAGCACAATATAACATATGTAATGTGTATGTATGAGTCGTACATCAAAATTAATCAAACAACAAACTGAAGAAATCAATCATTAATGTCAACAATCAATCAAGATAGAATCGAATGATCCCATTCGATTTGTATCTCGATCAAACGATTACATACACCATTTGTAACACCGTTAAATTATTTATTGGTTGTTACAGTTGCTAAGCTTTGAGGTCGTCGTGACGCAGCGGCACAGTCTTTTCAGTGTAAATTCGACAGTTGTGGTTTTCTATTCACACTCGGGGAATGAATTATTTTTTCTATCCACTCAACCCATAATATCTCGTAAATTTTGTGTCTTAATACTTGGTTTTCACCCTGTTCAGAGTGAACAGTTTTACTTTATGATACAGCAGGAGCCTAAGAACAATTCCTTAATAAAAGAATATGAGGTTTTTTAATATAATGTATTTCATGCATTTAAATATTAATTTATAGGTAAAATTATCCTGCTAAGCATGCAGAGAGAACATTGGGTTAAAATAGTAAGTTCTTCATCTCAAATTCTCCAAATAGCTCCAAATGGTGATTGATCTCACTACTACCAAGCTTACAAGCAATCCTAGTGCCACTGCCTCATAACGGCCTGAAATTTAAGGAAATTAACTGATTCATTTTTTATTCTTTGGCTTATAAACGTGTTTCTTCTATGAACTGGTTTTTAAAAAAGTAGGGTAGTATATTTTCTTACTATATCTCGCATTTACAAGAGTATGCAGAAGGGAATTAGTGTTAAGAGATACTGTCCCATATATCCTTGACTTCTTCTTCGTCTTTATTTTTTCCGTGCTGCAAGGGACCATAGAAGGACCACGGACCTGAATATTTGATATACATTTTAGCTTGATACCTTCACGCGATCTCGAGATAAATAGTCGTGACAGACCAGACGGACAGAAGGATAACAAAGTGATGACTTACAATTGTTCCGTTTTTTCTTTAGAGGTACGTAACCCAAAAACGATCTAATTTTATATAACAACATAATAAACTAACTATACCTAAATCCAAAATTGCTTAAAATTTACCTCTAAATGTAACTTCGAGGTAAACTAACTGTATCTTATTATGATTTAATATGAAATAACCAGAATTTCAAATGCTTATCGCATCTAACGCCCGTAGGTACTGTACTGTAACGAGGCGTGTGTCGCAATACTGTTTTAATAAAAATTAGTAATAGCTTTCGCATTGTCTAGCGCCTACGCTGGCTCCAAATAAATTATTAATAGTGAATTTGTAATGACATATAGATTATGTGCTGTAGATGGGGTGTTTGTTTGTTTATTATACCTTTTATGTAGATATTGAGGTCAAAAGGCGTGGTCTGGTTGTAAACTAGTTACTATGATAGTTTTAGGTTCGATTTCTCATCAGTAAATCGTTTTTATTAATAGCGTGGTGTTTTACAATAACTGAGCAAGTCTGTTACTGCGAAATTAATCAAATTTAATTTCTATAGTGGCAAATTTTGAATAGATTGTAGTTTTAAGCCACGAAAAAGTTGCCTGACTAATACATGAAATATGTTAGGGCATGGGTTCGATTTCCACGCAGGAGAAAGAATTATTTTAAAAACGCGAAAAAAACGTAAAACCTTTTTACGTTAAATTATATATACGTGTTTAATAATCTTTGCCACCGTCTGGTCCAACTGTTCCAGTGAGTCGTATTATGCACTTACTCATAACCTAACAATGGTTGTACAGTGCACGTCTAAAGTAAATACAACTTTGTACGAAAAGACGTGCAAATGATTACTTGAGTTGCTAGGTGTTCTTTATAGAAGGTACTTTATTAACATAATCTGATTCCAGTTGTATTCGTAATATGGGATTCATTCATTAATATATATTTGTGGGCAGTTGCCGATATGGTGGTTGGCAGTTCGACAGTGACTGGTTGTGGGTTCGATATGGGAGTGGGAGTGTGGGTTCGAGTGGGGACTCGAGGAAATGAAATATTTATTTAAATTTATATTTCCATTTCATCGTTCTGGTGACGAGGCAAAGCGCGGTGTTCAGTTCAGCCAATTAGTACGGAATGCCTTCAGAATTTGGCAAAATGTGGGGAACAGAGTATCTTAATACTAGGTTCCCTCTGCCTACCCTGCTGTGTGCGGAATTTTTTTTAAATTATAATAAACACCCTTACTTAAATTTCTTCGAACAACATTTAAACCTAATCGACCGATAACAAACTACCAATACTACCCTATAAGTAACCATAACAATGTTTTTTTCATACTGAAAGTTAGTAGTTAGTAATACAAAGAAAATGAACATATTTATAGGGTCTACTGCCAACAAATCATCCTCTTTGTGCTCTATTGTATTGAAAGCCGGTGAAGAGCGGTGATTTAGTATGCCTACTGTATAGAATAAAAAATTAGGTGTGACTTTATAGCTTGCTATCTTTTTCTTAATATTTTAAGGGTTATATAGAGAAAAATGGGAATTTGATAAAATGGCAAATAATTCACTTTCCTTTCTTTACATTTTGGAGTATTTTTTAAGTTCGTTCGTTTGTCGTTTCGTAGTGGGCTAGCGTCGTACTGTTAACTCGATGATTATGGAAAGATCGTACATCTTGAAATACTTTTTATTTTTTGCGATGAAATCAATTGCCACTGAAATATGAACAGGGACTTGAAATATTTTTTATTTCTTCGCGAATTCGCGGAAAAGACAAAACTCGTTGCTGAGTTCCGCAATTTAATATACAATGTTCCGAATTCACCAGAAAGTGGAGAACAGAGTGACCAAAAATAATAGTCGTCATATATTCATGAAAGAGCGTAAAACTAAGAAATAGCCCGCCGAAGTGTAAGTTGGAACCACGCATGAATAATTATGTATCATTGCTTATAAAAACAGCAAAAATTAAGTTTTTTGTATGGAATAAGTAACTATAACATTGTATTATTATTTGTTGTTATAGCGGCTAGACACACCACCTGGATACGTGGCACTCCAATACTGTGCAACTTCGTAGGAACTTCCTTTTGTGGAACGCAACTGTGGAATGGCCTACAGGCGACACTGTTTCCAGATCAAAATAACATTGGTACCTATAAAAAGCGCGTCTATCTCCACCTTAAATGCCGGCAAGGGCGGCGGTGATCACTTTCCATCAGGTGACACGTACGCTAGTTTACCTTATCTCTTTTCCATAAAAAATACATCTGTAAATATTCCAACTGTCGAATTATGAGACTTCATGAGATACAGCCTGGTAACAGAGGGACAGATAGACGGACGGACGAACAGCATTAGTAATAGCGTTCCATTTTATCTTTTACTTACAGAACCCTAAAAATATTCACAATACATTTTGCTTCTTCAGTTAATAACTGTCACAACATTATACAATGTTAACTAGAGTAGGGTACCGAGCATTTATAGAGCGATTGTTTGATAATTTTATTTATGAAGCGTGAACCACTCTATAACACCAACAGAATTACTAACAATATTTCTCCACAGCTTCAAAGAACTCTCGACTCTATATCTCTACATTTGACTTCTTCAAATTTTTAATAATGCCAATAAATATACTTTGGAGTGGAATTGTAACAATTGTGTTTGAAATATCGACACAGCAATGGGGCGCGACAAATCTTTTCTTTTTGTAATCCGCCATGCCTCTTAAATTACTTTCTAATAGATAATCTGGACGTTTATGGGAGCTTTATTGAAAACTATTTAGAACTCGAAAGCTTTTATGTGTTACGCTGTCATAAAGTGTGAGTTCATTATTTTTAGCTCGGCATTTGAACTTTTTATCGATTTAGAACTAGAACTGGGTTTTTTTCTGTATATGAATGTAAATAATATTGGAATTTATTTTTGGGCACACAGCATCTTAATGTATAAAAAAGTGTCCTAATGTAAGGTTATGTCGATCAACCCATCTATCTATACATGTAAAAAAATATTATAATTTACATTTAAGTAGTTAAGTAACAAATAAATATATCGCATATAAGTAATTAGATCGTGGCGCAGTGACACGGTATCCGTATAATAGTCACTCATTCCGTACCCGTTATGGAGAATAATTATATGTTCTGATTCTATTAACATAAAGTACGGAGTTGGATTTCACCATTCAACATATTATAAATGAAATAAATAAAATGTATTAATATGTCTGGAAATAAGATTATTTCTGTCTACGTAAGCTTCCCGCAGCATCCCCCACATTGCAGGGAACCTAGTGTTAAGACTCCGTTCCCCACTTTTTGCCAAATTCTGGAGACATTACGTGTTGAGTGGCAGAACTCAACGCCGCGCTTGTCCTCGACACCAGAGCGAAGAAATGGAAATATAAATTTAAGTAAATATTTCGTCTCCTCGAGTGGGGATCGAACCCAAAACCAGTTTTAGTCACACTTTGTGCCACTGCGCCACGACTGGCCTCGTGTCTACGTAAGATATTCTTAAAACTATCTTCGGGCTAAGTAACATGCCTTGTCCGAGAACTCGAACCCATTACTCTTACCACAGTCAGACCCAATAAAACCAACAATAATAATAAAGCAACGTGTGAAATCTAGTACTGTCTGGCGATAGCAATCGCATCATGTATTTCCATATTTCAATACAAATAACGCTTTTCGTAGTAGCCAAGTGTTATGACGCTTAGTCACCCGAACTAAAACTATGCTAATAAGTGTTGTGTAGAAGTAAATCATGGTTGGGCCAAGGTTGGTACGTGGATGTGTGAAAATAGGACCCGATATCGGTTTGTTATTTTAATATTTACAAAAAATCAGTCAATGTTAGCTTCACATTGTATCCCGCAAACAGTAGAGTAGGCAAAGGGAACTTAGTGTTAAGACACTCCGTTCCCCACTTTCTGCCGAATTCTGGAGGCATTGCGTGTTGATTGGCGGAACTCAACGCCGCGCCGCGCCGCTTTTGCCTGGACACCAGAGCGAAGAAATGAAAATATAAATTTAAGTAAATATTTCATCTCCTCGAGTGGGGATCAAACTCACAACCAGTCTGTTTTACAGTCACACCTTGTGCCGCTGCGCCACGACCTAGCCTCTTATAAAATTAGTCAAAATGATGCATTCCCAATTCCTTGTTCTAATGGTAAGACAAGGTGAGGCGATGTCTTCCGGAGTTTATAATGCAATAGAAAACAGAGTATCTTGATACTGGGTTCCTTGTGTCCTGCTATATGTTAGATACATCGTCGAAGAAAAAATAACATAAAAAAAAATTATGTGATTACGGTTTTTAATGTTACGATTGAGTATGTATGAGTATAGTAATCATAATTGACTTTTTCTTTATTTAATTTTTACGAAAACTCCAATAATCTGTCACACTTCATACATTTTATTGATTTTGAATGTCGAGTGATGAGCCTAGAGCCACCCTACCCGTCTACGCATAGGAAATAAGTAAACATAGAGCACGATTCTTTTGTCGATGAAGTTAAGAACGACTCATTATTCAATATTGAACTTGGCTGTCATTTTACATTCATATTTTTGATAGCATTTATTATATTCTTAGCTCAAAGTAGCAGAGATATGCAAACAGTACCAACTCAATAAATCACTAGTGTGCAGCGAAACTATAACGCCTACGTATTAAATTCACACTTCTCACATTATATAACTCAAAGTTAAACTGCACTGCATGAATTTATTGACCTAAATTTGTTAATATTTGTTTTGATATATTATGTTTATAGCTTCACGCTGTATCCCGCACAAAGCAGGGCAGGCAAAGGGAACCTGGTAACCTAGTGTTAAACACTCCGTTCCCATTTAGACCTTTCTGTTTTCAGTCGAATCTTAAAGGCATTGTGTATTGAATGACGGAGCTCAACAATGTGCTTTGCATTGTTTTCAAAGCGAAGAAAAGAAAATAAATAATTAATTCCTCCAAATGGCAATCGAACACACAACCGTCATATCCACATTCACACGCTTGTACCCCTGCGCCAAGGGGCCTCATGTATGTACATAGCCATTAGATATTACTTATTTAGATAAAAATCAAATAAAATAAATCAGCTTCACGCTGTATCCTGCACACAGCAGGATAGGCGAAGGGAACCTAGTGTTAAGACACTCCGTTCTCCACTTTCTGCTGAATTCTGGAGACATTGGGTATTGTAGTGGCAGAACTCAACACCACGCTTTGCTTTGATACTAGAGCGAAGAAATGAAAATATATAATTTAGGTAAATATTTCACCTCCTCGAGTGGGGATTGAACCCACAACCAGTCGGTTTTACAGTAACACTTTGTGCCCCTGCGCCGCGACTGGCCTCAACTTATCTAGATATTTTATACAAGACAGAGGCTAATTTAAAGACACTCTATTTCCCATTTTCTACCTAAATTTCGAGACATTTCGTGTTACGTATTCTGTTACCAAAGCAAGGAAACGAAAACAATTAATTCCCGAAGAATAAATCGAATCCACAACCACTGCTTGTTCAGTCGGCTGTATATAATATTGATTTACAATATATAACATTTACACAATCTAGATACAGTATGACAAAAACCGTGTGTTCGTGCTAACGAAGCCGCTTTGTTAGATGTAGCGAGTAAAATCGAACATAATATTGTTTAAGTTATAGGAGAAATTCCTTATTTTAATAAATTATATCGCCTATTTTATAATATATTGGTGTATGATTTTTTTTCAAATCATTTATTTAATGCAATATTAAATTCACTTTTTAAACGTAAATTCACTTTTTAGGATTCCGTATCTGGTTTAAAAGGTTTTATCTTTTGAGGCCAGGAGATGAAATATTTACTTAAATTTATATTTCTATTTCTTCGCTCTGGTGTCGAGGCTAAGCGCGGCGTTGAGTTCTACCACTCAACACGCAATGCCTCTAGAATTCGACAGAAAGTAGGGAAAGGAGTGTTTTAACACTAGGTTCCCTCTGCGGCAGAGGGAACCTAGTGTTAAAACAGAGCCTCTGCCTACCCTGCTGTGTACGGGATTCAGCGGGAAGCTGATAATAATAATAATCTTTTAAAACGGAACACTTCTAGGGTCATTTTGTTTTTCATCTATCCGTTTTACAAATACCGAAAATTCTTTTCTTTTATTCTCATTATCATTCTCATTCTCTTTTAAGATTTATTTTTAAAGATTTAGACACAAATGTGTAGTTTTCAATTTTTTCCTGAACCTTTAGATGCTAGCTGCCAAATTTCTTAAAAGATGAACGGGAAGTATACTATTAATTGTGATTTCCTTTGTAATGTCGAAATATGCGTTTTTTGCGATATAAATGGTTTTGTTTTAAAGTAAATATAGAAATTCGATTTTTTCAGGAAATAACGGGACCATAGATATATCTGAGTATATCGTCTGAATTTCAACTCGATTTCTCAAAGCGTTCATGAGATAAATGCTCTTAACAAACAGATAGAGAGACGGATAGGGAACAAAATACTCTTATAAGGGTTCCTTTTTTCCTTAAGAGGTACGAAACCCTTAACATTAGTACATATGCAAACCGAGGACTGTCAACTCTTGTTTTACTTCCTGTTGACCTACTATTCTGCGGAAACATCGGTGGGCGAGTCCATCTCTTCCTTGACCGGTATTTTAAGTAAAGTATGCAAAAAGACTATTTACAAAATTAGATTGCGTCTGCAGAATTAAAAAAAAAATATCTTTATACATAAAAAAAATCAGTTCATTGTGAGCCGTTGTTTTGATATATGTATATACATAAAAAAAGACTTGTAATATAAATGCTTTCCTTTTTGAGAATGATATATATAAGTTCTTAATTTGGAGTTAGTTCATCAACAGAGACAAAAATATACTGTAAAATAAATGACTATTAACATACATAATATATCAGAAACTAAACCGGAATTATTTTATATAATATAGAAAACGTACGTGCTCGTATATATAAAGATTATTCTCTTTCATCTACAAAAACCCATACTAATATTCCTGGGTCGCTAACGAAGCTGCTTTGTCAGGTATGTAGCACCGAGCTAAATCGTCTATGCTAAAAGCTATGGTTCAAGTTACAAGTTACAATACCATCTTATTTATATAATGTTATTATTTTGATATAGTATTTACATAACACGTTCAAAAATCAGCTATCCGCTTTACCCCGCGCACAGCAGGGTAGGCAGAGGGAACCTAGTGTTAAGACACTCCGTTCCCCACTTTCCGCCGAATTCTGGAGGCATTGCGTGTTGAGTGGCAGAACTCAACGCCGCGCTTAGCCTCGACACCAGAGCGAAGAAATGGAAATATACATTTAAGTAAATATTTCATCTCCTCGAGTGGGAATCGAACCCACAACCAGTCGGTTGTACAGTCAACAATTTCGTTCAAAAATGATTTACGTCATTTAGTCGAAGAAAAGAAACGCTATAAGCCTTTGTTTTGCGCTACATAAAAACAAATCCGAGTAAAATCGAACTACTGCCCAACAATGGCGCGTCCTCAATACAAAATTGACAAAGGCGAGTGAGAAACATGAAATTTATCACTCACTGTCTCTGGACTTTATGACTAAAATGTTGAAAAATATTAAAATAACAGCTTGTTTTAAGTTTGAGTAGAATATATTTTAATTTTGTTTTAAATATTCAGACCGTCGTGGCACAGCGGTACGTGTGTACACGACGGTTGTGGGTTCGATTCAGAGTCAGAAGAATAATTGGGGGTCAAATCAAATAATCTCTGGTAGTCATAGCTCGGCGTTGAGTTTCACTAATCATGACGCGTCAATGTCTAAAAATAATTTGAAAAGTGGGGTAAGAGTGTCTTAGATAGAACCTGATGATAAATATTTTTAATCTCTCTTTTGATTTATATAAGTGTTATATGATACATGTATAATCAAAATCAAACTGATAGCATATTTGTATGTTAGTTAGTTGATATATAGCGAAAATACTTTTTGTTATTTTTCTTTTAATCATTGTTTTTCTGACCAAATTATTTATTTGATAACTTTAGCTTAATTTTGCACAATAACTTTGTGTAAAATAAAGCAAAATCTTTTTTTATATATTTACTTTTCACGAAATTAAATATTTAATATTTTGATTTCTTGGCTGTGGTAACGAGGCAAAGCGAGACGTTGAGTTCTGCCACCCACTTTATGCAATGCCTACAGATTATGTGGCGTAAAGTGGGGAACGGGAATGTTTTAATGGGAACGCAGGTCCTCAGGTACCCTTTGCCTACTCTACTGTGTGTGCAATATAGCGTGAAGATAAAAAATCACTGTAAATATATAAATATGAAAAAAGGCAATTTTTCTTTTTCTTTTTCAACATATCCTAGTTTTATTTAGAGAAAATTACTCAATCAATAAAATGTGCAAGACACGTAAAACTTATGAATTCCTAAATCTGTAACATAAGAATTGAATAAAAAAATCTCATAAATTAAAAAACTATAACTGACACAGATGTTAACTGTCTTTTTTGTTCTTATCAATGATATTATCAGTTATATTTATTGCAGCAAAAACTAATATTACAGTAAAATGCCACCTGGGGTCGTTAGTACCCACATAGTTTGTGGTAACAGATGCTGCAACAAAGGACGAGTATTCGGTAGGCGGTGACAGGTAAACAGACTCGAAATGTGATCAGATACGGTAGTAGTTGCATAGGATGGATAAGAAACTTAACATAAAAAATATTTTTAAAAGTTTTTTTTTATTTTGTATATTTTATAATCGTATAGCTAATTTTGAAGCAAACATTGCTATTTTTTATAATAGCACAACTATAAGTGAATATTTAATATCTTAAACATTTACAGTAAGAGCTAAAATATGAGAAATAAAAAAAATATTTATATTAAACATTAAAATTCACTTCAAAGCACGAAATTCACAAAAAAAATCTTTACAAGTTGATTAAAAATCGTATCCACACTAAGCCGAACAGTATTAATCTACAAATTGTGCTATATTATTCGTGAACGATAGTAATTTATCTCATCTGGCCACAAAGAGGACGAAAACATTGTTCACAATATTGACACGTTTTTGTTCAATCGCATTGGGGTCGAAAGGACCCCCACTTATCGTTTTATTGTCGCTTTGACTTTAGTTGTTTGGTATATACATGAGAGAAAAGCGTTAGACACTATCGAATTGAGATTATCTATTTGTTGACTTACTTGCCAGGTCTTCTCAGCAGAACTGCCTTCCGAACCGGCGGTAGCTTTTTTTGTTTATATGTTTACAGTTCAAAAGTGCTTATAAGAGTTTATTTAAATAAAGAATAATTTGAATTTGAGTAAAACATTTTTTTAGGAATATTTATTATGACATCTCTTTGTTTTATGTTATTAAAATATCATTTGCGTTTAAAAACCGACGCTGAAACTATTTTTAATTATAAAAATAATATATTGGTGTGCAAGAAATTGATTAAAACCTAAATCCCCAATTATCAAACCGCTCACGCTTGTCACTTGTAAAAATTTGCAAAACATTCTCATTTGCCCCAAAAATATTTTGAGAGATCGTGTCAAATGATTGCCATTATGCGTCATTGTCCTCAACAAAGTTAGGGGAAACAAAAAAAAATAAAAATAAATAATACAACTAAATAAGAATGTGTTACTTGATTTTAAAAAGCGCAAATAGTGAACGTATATCTTCAAATCATTAGTCAAGGTCCTTAATTCACTGTATTCAAGTACTTTGTTGTTACAATAGTGTATTTTGTACTTAGAAATCGTATGACTATTTTTTTGTGGTCGCTTTTGTGTGAACGACGAATATAAATTGAACTTGTGTTGTAATGGATGTTACTGGCCTTACTTGCTTTACGTTATTTTATTATTTATCTAGATTCACAATAATCTTTTTTATTTATAGAATTATTGGTACCTAAGTAACCCATTTAATTATTTAGCGTCTGTGTCTTACTGGGTTTTAGCTCAATATCTTATCTCAATATATTAAATAAAGGGTCCAAGAAAAAGAAATGAGTACAAGGATCGGAGTGTCTTAACATTAGGCCTTTGCTTAGGCTGCTATATGCGATATAAAATATATAATCAATAGCGTAAATTGAAATATGCTCATTCTTCGCTCCAATGGGTATTGGGAATCTAAGCCAGAGTCATAGTAAACAAGAAGAAACTTCCAAAATGCACCATGGCTGGCGTTAAAATGTATCATTTACTCTATATAGGCTTTTAGGTTTTTTCTTTAATTTTTTAATATTTAAGATAATTAATTTGTATGAATTTAACTAAACAATAATGTTACCCTGAATGAAATGAATTTAGGTACGCTCTTATGTTTTTTTTTCTATTTTAAAATGCCGGTGAAGATGGTGAAACACACAAATATTATCTTTTTTTTATAAAAATAAGCTCTTAAACTGAACTCCGTTCCCGATTTTGCATATTATAATAAATTGGGTGTTGAGTGAAACTCAAGGCAGCACTTGGGTCTACCAGAGCAAGGAAATAAAAATAATGTATATAAATAATCATTCCCCGTGCAGACATCGAATGCACAACTGAACCGAACCTAACTTTTTTTGCTTCATATTGTTTCCTGAACATAACAGGGAGATAGTGGGAACCTGGGAACCTGGTGTTAAAACTCGCCGTTTCCATTACGACACTTCTGTTTCACAGTTTCTGCCGAATTATTAAGGCATTTATGTTGAGTGGCGGAACTCAACACCTCGCTTTGCCTCTTTACCGCACTCGAATCCACTATCGCCGCGTTTACAGTCTGCTTATGCCTCTGCACCACGACGGCCTCAACTATTTATTTTATTTCAAATATTTACAGCAAATTTATGTTTCGTCGAAGCTATTTCATGCCCGCATTAATAAAATTTCGTTGTGTTATTAATGATATCGTCCGCTGTGCCCTTTCTGAGTATTTTTTACCGTTCTTCGAAGGATACGTTCCTAAAAACAATTGTTTTTTATTTGCTCGTGAGGTGTCAAATGTAATTTATTGTACGTGTTTATTTTATTATTGATATATTATGGTAGTGGAGCACGGGATCAATAGGGCTTTTGAAATTTTTAGACTTTTTTAAAATGTTTGAAAAAATATTTAAAAAAATTGGTTAAGTGCGAGTCCACGCACGCGCATTGATATTTTCGTACCAATTCAGGTCAATTGGACAAAGAAAATAAAATATTATTTTAAAAATTTGCACTCATTTTATATGCAATTAACTATAAATCTATTCTTAATAACTATAAATATAAGTTTGTAATGATTTCTGTATGAAATATGTATTTTTTTTTACTTTTCTTATTTTTTATTTATCTATGCTATAGGACGTTGTTTCTTACCCTGTAGGTTTTGATTCCGTTCCGTTTCGAAAATTTGTGGCACAAACGGTTGTATCTTTTCATTGCGTTGGTTTACAAGTTTAATTTTTTTTGCAACCTTAAGGGACAGTAGACCAGAGTATATGATACCAACGAAGATATGAAAATATTAAGTATTTTTTTTCCCCCAAGTATATCGAACCTAGAACCATCATGCTTGCAGTCGCACCTTTGTGACCCTGCAGTACTATGACCTCAAAATATATATATAAGCTTAAATTTAAACGTTTCTAGGAACAACATAGGTGACCTAAAGGTTACAAAACCAATCAAACTTGATTGAATAAAATCAATTAATGATTCAAAAGATTTATATACGAGTTATACGAATGTCTCAGTGGGTATTCACTATTCAATATATAATAAACGATTAATAATTTTCTGTTATTACATTAAAAGAAACGGATTATATTGAAATGTAACTTTTGTTTGGTAAAACTTTGAGGGTTTTTTTAGCCGTAAATACTGTATAGTAATTTTAAAATGCATACTAGTTATGGCTCACAACTTCGTTTGTATGATTTTTAGTATTTTTAACATTTTTAAAGTGCTATTCCGCGCTTAGGAAAGAAGAATACTTATTTAGAAAAATTTGAACTTAGTGGGACTCGAACCTGCGCCTCCTGGAAACCGACCAGGCGCTCTAACCACTGAGCCATACGTATGGCTGTAACTATAGTGATTTCGTTTCTGTGTTGTCGATTGACAACTTAGAATAAAAGAATAAAATCAATAATCAAAAACTTCAAAACAAAAGTGAAAAATAATACTATGAGATATGAAAAATATTATTTTTTTTTTTAAATGTTATTCTGTTTTAAAGAAAGATAAAAATATTTGGCAACGTATACGTTTGGCTACGTTACGTTAAAATTTTCATACGTTGTTTTGAATTGTTAAAAATTTTAATTAAGAAAAATATTTTCTTATAAAGATAACTAAATTTAATCAGCTTCGTATTTATTATATATTATTTTAGTTCTTGTATTTATTATACATTAAGGCTAAAAAAAATTATCTCAAGAAAATCTTTCATATCAGTACCGCTAACGCCATCTAATGATGAATGGATGCACCACGTCGCCTTGACAAGGTTGCTTATACGTATACGTGCGATTCTTTGAAGTTTTTTTAGGATTCCGTACTACAAAGGGTAAAACGGTGGTCCCGTTTATATTTATATATTATTTTACTAAGACTACGCTGTCCGGCCGTCTGTCTGTATCTTAAGAACTGTAATAATTAGATAGTTGAAATTTTCACAAATGAAGTATTTCTTCTTTCTTTTAATGTATTTTTTTTATATAACAATAATATTTAAGGGGGCTCCAATAAAACTTAGCTTATTTTTGTAGATAACAGTACGGAAATTATATATCATCATAGCTTCATGTTGTATCCCGGACGTAGGGTACGGAAAAAGAACCTGGGAACCTAGAGTGTCTTACTCTTTTCCCATTAAGACATCTTCGTTCCTGACTCTCTATCAAATTCTCAAGGCATTGCGAGTTGAGTGGCGGGAGCCAACGCCACACTTTACTTCGATACGAGGAAATGAAAATATTGAACTTTTCACTATTCCGAGTAAAAAATATAAAATTGGAGAATGTGAATTTGAAGTCTATGAATATACTATAATTAGTAGGCTCACTTCGAAATCAACGTTTCTAATAAGAATATTGTTAAAGTACATTTCTTTTTTATTAGAATGAATTGCTTTCTTATTAGACAATATTACTAAGAATTCATCCACTATTATAGCTAGTGTGGTAAAAAGCTAATATATTTATAACTGTACGCTGTATCCCGCAAACAAGGCAAACCGAACCTAATGATAAGATATTCCGTCCCCAATAAGACACTTTCGTTCTCCTTTCTGTTGAATTGTCGAGGCATTACGTGTTGAGTGGCGGAACTCAACGCCGAGCATTTCCTTGTTACCAGAACAATGTTAAAAATATTAAATATTTCTTTCTCCCGAGTGGAAATAGGAACGACAAGCATCGCATATAGCTAGATAGATAGTCACTTTTGCACCCCTGCCACGACGTCCTTGTTACCAATGAACAGAACAATTTCAGAGACATTACGTGTAAAGTGGCGAAGCTTAACACCACGCCTTGTCTTGTTATCGTTTTTAATTTAAAAAATGTTTTACTTGACGCAATTGTTTTGAATTCGATCCCCATTCGGGGGAACCGTTTGAATTTTAAATGATTTTTCATGCCACGGTCTAGTTTCTTTTTAGTTCTTTTTTTTAGCTTCACTTCACAGTGTTAAAACACTCTGTTCGCTACTTTCCGCAGAATTTTCGAGATATTGAGTAAGATAAAGCAGCGCTTCGTTTTCTTAACAGAGCGATAAAATTAAAATATTAAATTTCTCCGATTAGGAAATGAACCAGCAACCGACGCACAAAGCGTGTAACTACACGCTTGTGCCACTGCGCCACGACTGCCTTTTTCTTTATAGATACTTAATGTAAGTACAATGAAAATATACGTATATATGTTTATCGTTTGTTTAGTTTTACGCTATATACTATGGAAACCAAGATAATCAGAAGGAACCAAGTGTTGACAAATATTATTTGGTGAATGTTTCAATTTTCCCTTTTAATTTTGTGATATTGCCTGTTGAGTGACGGTACTCAAGGCCATACTTTGACTTTTTGGCCATAGCGAGGAAATGAAAATAATTAATTTCCCGAGTGAGAATCGAAGCCACAACCGTCAAAGTCACACGTTATGCCGCCGCGCCATGATAGTCTAGTTTTTCGTCACTTACTTACTATTTTGTAGACATTTATTTTTTATTGTTTGACCTTGTTTTTTTTATTTTTTACTTTCAACGGAAATCGAATCTGCTACTTTCAATAAATGAAACGACAGTCATATATGTAGATGTGTATGTTTCATACTTATATTAACTATGAATATATTACAAATTGATGCTATTTTGCAAGAGCTTAATCGCTATAACTTTTACGACTGTAGATGCGTTGATCTGATAAGGTAAATGTTGGTTTTATAACATGCTGTGTTTTTATTAGTATTATATAAATACCATGTGGCCCAGTACTAGTGCCAATACGTGAAGACAGATATCACGGGTTCTTTTATAATGTTTTTTTTTTCAAGTTCACGCTTTATTTCTAGAGGGAGTAGTCAGAGAGAACGAAGCACAGAATGGTAGGGTCTCTGTATATCTCTTTCGTCTCGTTTACTGCTGGGGAGTCCTTATGTTTCTAACGTGATCTTCCGATCGTCGATACTGTGTTCTTAAACCTGAAAACAAAAAAAAAACTGCTTCACACTCTATTCCGCACACAACAAAGTAAGCAGTGAAACTTTGTGTTACGACACTTCGTTCTCCACATTACGTGTGACACTGCGTGTTGAGTGGTGGAAGTCAACGCCGCGCTCTACCTAGAAGAAATGGAAAAATAAATTTAAATAAATACTTCATTTCCTCGAGTGGGGATCGAACAAACAGTCGCGCTAACAGTCACATTTTGTGCGGCTACGCCACGACTGGCCTCAAATATTAAGCAAAAATATCTATGTAAATAACCATTTAAATTACAAATTTGCAATTTACATGGTTAGTTTTTATATTACAAGGACAAAAATATAAAGAGCGTAGAGCTAAGACACTCTTTTCTTTACATTTTGTTCAATTAGGTAGAAGAACTTAATACCTCGTCTTATTAGAATTATTAAATAAGCTTGAGACCGTCGTCACGCGAGTTGCGCACCTGCGCCACCAAAGGCGTATATAAAAAATAAAAAAATCAAATCTGCTTCACGCTGTATCCCGCACACAGCAGGGTAGGCAGAGGGAACCTAGTATTAAGACACTCCGTTATTTATATTTTTTTCATATATATTTAAATAATCTCTGAATGCTATCTTTAAATGTAATAATAAAATGCTGCATAGCAAATACAATTTTATAGAGTACTCAGAGACAAAGTAGTGGCTAGCAATTTTATTTCCCAATTTTACTTCATCGAGTATAAATGTTAGTACCATATACTGTGTTTAAAGTGCGACGTTGAGTTCCTTCACTCAACTTGTAGAGAGTGACAATTCGTCGGAAAGTGGGACTAAAAAAAAAGCTAGTTTATTTTCAGTTTCATATCGTTTTTATTTGTTCTGTCTACTTACTTTTCATTTAAAGCGTCGCGTTTTTCTTACAAAACTGGAAAACGAAAAATAAAATAGATATACACAAAGTTGTTTATTGCACACACAGCTTTTACAGTAAAATAGATAAAGTATGTTTTTTTTATTCTATAAACCTAAAGCTGGCTTATTCAACACGTAAGTTAAGGAATTCGGACAGAAATAGAAGAATAGAGTGCTTAGACATTAGGCTCTTTACCAGCCTTATTATATTGACAATTAGGGTAAAAATAGAAGTAGAGAGTGTCTAAACACTCGGCTCTTTACTACCCTTATTATATTGGAAATTTGGGGAGAAATGAAGATAAAAGCAAGCAGCTGCTTTATAGGGTTCGGACCTATAAAAAATCTTTATTTTGTTGCCGAACTTGACGGACATACAGACAGATGCATAACTAGACAGTTGTCCATCTACCAGTCTAAAAGTTGTCAAAGCTGCCTAATCTGAATTGCTCTTGATTTTTCTCCTCCGAGTCTTGTAATAATAGTAATCTAGTAATACACTTAATTCCTGTTAGATTCTTATTAAATATTTTGTATTATAGCTCATATTATGTTATATACAAAGAATTTCATGCTTAGTTTTATCAAGCGTAGTAGTTGTAGTTATTTATTTGTAGAAGTTGCTTTGTTTCTTACAATAGCGAGAAAAAACTAAAATCCATACAGTGGAAATTAAGCCCACTACTATCGCATAGTTTTATTGTAAGCCATTTTGCTAGTGGTTGCCGATGCGTTTTGACTATAACTAAAACTTAACCTAACTTAGCTTCACGCTGTATCTTTAGCGGAGTGGTCGGAGAAAACTCCGTTCTCTCTGCCAATTATATTAATAAATAAAATAAATAATAACATTAACTAAATTGGACGGCAATTTTATATAATTATATAGAATATTGATATAATTGACATAAAATGTCGCTGATTGTAGTTTCTAGAGGATCCTGCTGCGTACAACACCTTTTAGTAGTATCATAATCATAATATAACTAAATTCTCAAATTTGCCTCAAAAAAAGTTTAAACTACAAACTAGAGGTTGTTAAACAAGATTTTTTACAAAACATTAATAATATATTAGTTCTTTATACTTTTTTCATAATAAAGTTGTGGCAATACTATAATTTATACGATTCCTACCGTTCGGACGGTTGACCTGAGAATTTTATACGTGACCCCACAGTGGGTGCTTAGAAGTTACTTCATTTACATTATCATGCCATGGAATTCACTTTTACTTGTCACCTTATGGTGTAGTGGTATTGCTTAAAAAAAGCAGTAAATACTAAGTTCGAGTTCCAGTCGTTATAAAAGCTTATTTTTTTTCGCAAGAAACACTCCGTCTTTCGTACATGGCAGGGTAGGCAGAGAGTATCCTAGAGTTGAGACACTCCGTTCTCCAATTTTCGCCGAATTTTGAACGTGCCGGAACTTAACGCCGCGCTTTATCTCAATACCAGACCAAAGAAGTGAGAATATAAATAAATATTTCATTTTTGGGTATCATCGAACCTACAATATAAGAATAAACATTATAATAAATTAATTTATTTAATTGTACTATGTCCGTATATGGAGGTCGGTCGTGGCGCAGCGGCAGGAGGTGTGACTGCAAACCGACTGGTAGTGGGTTCGATCCCCATTCGACGAGATGAAATATTTACTTAAATTTATATTTCCATTTCTTCGCTCTGGTGTCGAGGTTAAGCGCGGCGTTGTGTTCTGCCACTCAACACACAATGCCTCCAGAATTCGGCAGAAAGTGGGGAACATAGTGTCTTAACACTAGGTTCCTTCTGCCTACCCTGCTGTGTGCGGGATACAGCGTGAAGCTGATTTTAATTTATTTAATTGTACTATGTCTAGTAGGTACTATTAACCGGTGATGTGATTGTTAATTATTATAGTAACGTAAAAAACTTGGCTAAGCTTAAACGTAGACTTTGACTTGTTACCAAAGTGACAAAAGGGAAATTGCTTATTCCTCCGAGTGGGAATCAACAACCATCCTACAACGGTCACATAACAGTCTGGCACTATGCCATTGCGAAACGACGGCCATGTTAGCCTTAAAATTGTGTTTAGATAGAAATAAAGTAGTAGTTTAAACTGTTAAAACAATACTTGTTGTTAAACTTCGCGAACTTACCCCTAACCTACCTTACTTAGGAAGGGGGGGAGGCGGGTGGTCCGTGCCTACCCCAGAATAGTCAAGTGACCATCCCAAGAATATTACTTACAACAAAATTTGACTCGAAAAACTAAAAAAATCAACATTTACACAAACATTTCAAAGATAAAGTCCAGACCTCCCCCAGAAAATATATCTAGATACGCTGATGTAACTAACATTTAAAGTAAAAAACGGATCGACTATCTTAAGTTTATTAACCTACATCGCAAAATAGTAAAGATAATCTTAACAATTACTTTATAAATTATAATTTCGATATATAAACGAAAGGTCATAGGTTAATTGTTAACTAACAGTTTTGTAATTAGCACAAGTCTTAATTAATTCTCTTCTAATTAAGTACTCATAAGATTAAGGCTCAAATATCAAATTTAAACTAAATTTTATCGTCTCTATTAAATGATGTCCAGTTTAATAGAAATAATTTTTAGTACTATCAATTATTTTTGACTATCATTGACTTTCAATTATTTTTTCAAAATGTATGTATGTATTATGGAAGCAATAAAAAAAATGGAATCATCACTTCCTTTTTTTTTTTATTTGTTTTTTTTTTTGTTTGTTTTATTATTATAGTAGGGTAGGTAGAGGGATCCTGAAAACATAGGGTTAAGATATTTCGTTCTCTATTTTGACAGTTTCGTTCCTCTCTTTTCATAGAATTCTTAAGTGCGTTTGGCCTGATCACTAAACCTAAGAAATTAAAATATTCAATATTTTATTCGTTTGAGTGGGAATCGAACATACAATCGTCGCGCTTACAGCTGCTTCTGCGCTACGAAAGCCTCTAACAACGCCGGCTATTTATAAATGTATTAAAAAAAAGTTAAAGTTGAGTTTGAGTACTTCATATTAATTTTAAATTTTATTTATTTTTATTTTATTTTATTTATTTTTAAGGGAAACATAAATTATATTATTTATATTATATTCTAATTAATGTCTGATTGAAGTAAAACTTTGTGTAAGTACTATTTAGAAATAAAATTAAAAAACGCGAAAAATAATAATTTAAAAAAGTAATATGTTTATAGTTTAAAATGTATTATATTTTATACAACCTAAATAAAATAATTAAAAATGCTTTTTTTTAAACTTATACAAAAAAAATGACAACCACAAATCAACGACTACACACATTGTCTAACACCATATTAATTAAATGGCGAATGTTTATTTCTCCCTCCATTTGATCTACAAAACCCCCACTTTGGGGCAGTCATTGCCCGTAACGGTACAGGCGGGGCCTATAGTATTTACGCCAATCGCCATCATTGCCGCGGCAACGGCATTACTCTAACGAATAATCTAGCAGATATGTCATTTTACGTTTCGCTTATTGGTCGCTGATAATGCCAAATTCGATGATCTACATTTAAAGATTTATATATGAGCATACGTAAAAAATGTAAAGAAATATACATAAATTATAAATTGTATAATGTTAAGAGAAAGCGCTGCACGACCTTCTCACCCGATGGCCGCGTGTCAACTGACACGAGATGAACGGTGAACCTCTGATAATAAGTAGGAAAGAGATAGTGATACAATTTACTATAAGAGTGAGTGGGACAGTGCGTGTGTCTTCTTCGCGAAGCGTAAGATGTTTCTGCAGTCCCATACTGGCCGCATTCGAGTGAGCCGTTTGAAAAGTTGATGCGCATGCGCATCTTCCAAGTAAAAGAACGCATCTCGATACATCGTATCGTTATCGATAACTTTGTGATAGTGGGTGAAGTGATGATGGTAAAGCTGGTGTAGAGTATATTGAAACGGAACCTTTGTTACCATATTGACACGGTAAGTTGTTTTTTTTTATATATTAAGTATTGGTTCAAAGGTTGTTTGACTTATTAAGTTTGTTCAAGTTAGTCTAGTAAATGTATTAAATATGTTTCAAAATATACTTTATGAAATTATTATTTGCAGATTAATTTAAATTTATTTATTTGAGAATATCTTCCAATATCTAATTAGTCTAAATGACAATAATTTTATTAGTTATACATTTTATAACATATCTACTCTTCCTAGTTTGTATATCTCCACATTATTTAATTTATTATGTATGTACAATACATTAAAAATACTGCATTATAAAACGTACATAACAGGGTAGGCAGGGGAAATCTGGGAACCTGGTTTTTGGACACTTCGTTTCCATTAAGACATTTGCCTTCCCACTCCCATTAAAATACGATACTTTAATTTATTCTATTAATACTGGTTAAATAAATTCAATAAGAGCTATTGCTAAACTGTTCTATAAATATAATGATATTATTTTTAAATCACGACGAAATAATACATAGCTTTCATACATAAGACCCATTACAATTTTCCATTCAATTGATATCATTTATTATTATATTTTAAGTATGTACTTCTTCTATCATCTTCTGCTAAGGATATACAAGCAAAAGTAAGTTTCTACGTCTTATCCAGTTCTAATACACTATCATTGTCATTTACGTCAACATAACATTGTACTAGTTTTGACTACCCTACAATGTATCAAATTAATATACTTGTAATATGAATAAGTGCCTTCAATTGTGGTAATAGCGTGAATTATATTATGTTGCGCATACTATCAGCCATATATGATATATATTTTCTTATCTTAGTAGACCTTTATTATATATTTTTACTTTTATTTGGTTATTGGTATATTGACTGAACTTTACTAAGTCTAAATTAAATCAATAAAAACTTTATGAACAATAAAAAACAGTATCATCTATTTTTCGCAGAACGGGGTAGGCAGTTGGAATTGAACCCACAGCCGTTGCGTTAACAATCAAATTGCTATACATATATACAAACATTCTTTACTGGAACTCAAATATTAATTTCTCCATTTAGTATTATTTAACTTGAGTATTTAAATTTATTTTATAAACTCCGTATTTTATGTTTCAATTATCATATATTGAAAAAGGTATTGGTAAATCAAATAATTCGTCGCGAAGCTTAGTCTGCTCATAATGAGATAAAAAGGAATTACAGTTTATTTTAATTTTAAAAAATCTTTCTTTTTTTACGTTTAAAATATTGAAAAAAAAAAAAAATCATTAAAAAAATGTTCTAACGGGCCAAAACTCCAGAATAGTGTAATTGCAAAATTGATTGTTTTAAAACATTTACAACAATGTTCAGGAGCGGTAGCTTGTTACATTGATCCCGTTGAATTCTTTTGGATGAAGAAATGTGATATATTGCGCTTTAATATTTTTTTTTTCATAATATTGTAAGAAATTACTCAAATTTAAAAATGCTAAATATTTTAAATAAGAAAAAAATATATAGGGAATGTAATTTCATAAGCATGAATCTGTACTAAGGTTGATTGAAGAAACTACTCGTTTGAATTGAAAAAACATTTTCGTATTGGACGGACCATAGAGGCTATAGGGTATATTACATAAAAGTACCAACTGCATTTGCGATGAATGTATCTTCGGTTACTTAGAGTGTGTTATATGTTTTATACAATTCATAGTTATTTTTATTTGTGTATGCGCGTGTAGCCACATGTAAGCTATGTATATAATTTTTGCTTTAAAATTATTAAAAGATGATTAATTATTATTATTTTATGAGAGCATCTTGGAGCAGGGACCCAAGGGTGTATTTGTAAACGTGACGGTTGTGGATTCGATTCCCAATCAGAAAAATGTACAATATTTATTATTTTCGGCCTGAAAATGAGATAAAAGCGCAGCATTAAGTGCCGCCAATCAACATTCAATGCATCTGGAATTCGGCGGAAAATGGAGAACGGAAGACACCTTAACGTTAGGTTCCCAGGTTATCTCTGTTTACACTGATATGTGTGAGATATGTAGCAATTAAAAAAAAGCTATTAAAACATATGTTATTTTAACACCATATCAGTGCAACATTTCTAAGTATTACAATCGTCTCACTCTCTTCATTATCATCCTTTTTAAAATGTTAAGCTTATTTTTGTAATTGAAGCCAGTTTTTAAATAAATCTTTAACGATCATTCCCATTTGCGGTATATTTCTTTCGCTTCATCTGGAACACACCATATATACTATTTGAGATATCTAATTAATTTATTCTACGAAGATATATCTGCAAGTATCAAGAAATTACGTTGTTTATAAATAAATAAAAAATTCTACAGTAAAAGAATATAGTATAGAAAGATATTTTTGCAAAAATATTTTTCTTCAAAATATTCTATATTTGTATATATATATTAAGTATCTGTATATCTATATTCATACATATATGTACCTATGTTTATTTTTTATCCAATTAATAATTTTTAACAAAATCAGCTTCACTTGCACACAGCAGGATAGACAAAGAGAGCTTAGTGTTAAGGCATTGCGTGTTAAATGACGGAACTCAACGCCAGGTTCTTGTCTTGATTCCAAAACGAAAAAATGATTTTTTTAATAAATAATAATTCATGCTGTTGATTGGGGATCTAACTCGCAACCGTTGTGTTAAGCACCCGTGTGCACCTGCGCCAGAACGGCCTCGATAATTTATTTATTATTGTAAAAATATGCAAAAATATTTCGAAATTAAATCCATTTTTATATAAAAACTACTTATTGGTATCCAAAGAATGTTAATCATTAACCAATTTTCTATATATTTCACAAAATAATATAATCTTAATACTTTTACATTCTTCCACATACATTCATTCATTATATAGTTCTAATTTTATTTATATTGAATAAAATGTTTATATTTTAATAGTATCACATTTCATAAGTGATTTTATAACAATTTACAGCTATATATAAGAATATATGCATAATATTATAATATATAAGTGCTCTTGATAGCTTGTGTGGTCGGTTATGTAAAAACAAAACGGTTCTACCGTTTTAAGAGTTTTTTAGTAATTTTAAGAAGTCCTCTTTAAGTATTTTTCTCACATTTTTTAAGTATTTTTGAGATTTTTTAATTATTTTCTATAATTGATAGGACGAGACTATAGTGTTACTCAATCGACTTATGAAGGAGTAGATTATTTTCATTTTCCTGCTGTAGTAGATAGGGTGGCGTTGTTTTCCGCAATTTAACACGTTAATGTCTCAAACGTAGTATTTAAATAACGATGCCCTTTTTTACAAGAAGAGTTTTATGCGAGTATACCTCTATAGAACATTTATATGAGCTAATGTCGCAAAGTTTGTAAAAGCGAAAATGTATTTTCTTTTCTAAATATATATAAAATACAATATTATTATATAAAATATTTTTTTACAAAAATATATACGTATAAATAAACAAAAATAATTCACTGTTCCGAATAGAGATCGATCCCAAAAGCACAGTAAGATAACGTCTCACTATGCCACAAGCGGATGGATCCGAAGAGCTGAAGATCGAGTGTGGTGGCGAGAATTGGGAAAGGCCTATATCCAACAGTGGATGATTGACGGCTGTCGATGATGATGATGATGATGATGCCACAATGACATGTGACGGCTTAATATTTTCATTTCTTTGCTTCGAAAACTCAACACGCACGCAAATGAGGAACGGAAGTGTCTTAATGTAAACAGAGTGTTTTAACTCTAGGTTTTCCTCTGCCAATTCTTTTATGTGCTGGATATAACCTTAAGTTAAAAAAATATAGTTTTTATACTAATTGCAAATAGCGAATAGAACTATAATTAACTAAAATTATTAATTTAATTATTTTAAATTGGAAGTTTTACTAACTTAAAGTAATTACGGTTACGGATCATTAAAAATCCATATCTTATAGTTTTATACAATAGTATACAGAGTGGCTATTGTAAATAACCATAAAACCATAACCAAATAAGTTATTATAGTGACGTAATTTAACACGCTCCTAACGGAACTACATGTGAAGTTGAAGTTATTTATTCTTTAAAAAAATACCATAGAGGCCATCGCCTCCTCTTGTAAGCAAGTAAGCAAGTAACTCAAAAGCGCGGCGTTGTGTTCCGCCATTTAACACACAATGCTTCGAAAATACAGCGGAAATTGGGGGACCGAGTGTCTTAACTAGGTTTACCCTGCTTACCCTGCTGTATGCGGATGCGGGATACAGCTTCAAGCTACGAAAATAATATTAGTTAGTAGTTTTCTGGTCTCGTTCTGGTGACAACTAAACGTGGCATTGAGTAAATCTATTTCACACGCAATGCTTAATCAGTTTATCAGAGTGGAATTTGAACCCACAAATTTAGCATCTACAATGACGCACTGTACCACTGTGCCACAATGGCCTAGCATATTTAAAAAATTACAGAAGCAGTTATTAACTTTTTTTAGCTTAAAATTCTAAAACGTCTTAGTCTAATAGTCCTAAAATTAAAAATAGGAAAATTAACTTAATTAAAAATATATCTCCTTCATCTGGTACCCCGTTACCTGGTAACGGGGTTGAGGAAGGGATATAAATGCGCAGTGTTAAGTTCCCACACACTACTTTCAGAATTCGGCAGAAAGTGAGGAACGAAAATGTCCTATAATGAGATCGAAATATCTTAATATTAATATTCTAGTTTCCCTTTGCCTACCCTGCTATGTGAGGTATACAGCGTGAAAAAAAATGTAATACAGTAAATTTTATATACTCGTGTATACTTATAAATAACAAAACACTTATCCAGTTTCCTCTTGAACTACATAAATAAATACGTCAAAGTTCAACCCAAACGGCTTAAACATCTATATTTTACAATATCTCAGCTCCAATCTGTATTAACATATTCAAAACATAAAATATAAAACGATATAAAAAAAAAGAAACTTTGAATTTTATTATTTGCCCGCAAAAATTAGCCTTTAGTATTTCGATCTAATATAAAATCATGATTACAATATCTTTATGCGAATTAGTGTAATTTATATGTATTTTTTATTGTTGGAATTTTAAAATTATTTTAAGTGGCAGTGTCTTTTCGTTTGAATTTCTTGAAAAGTTCGCGTTAGGTCCGCCACCCAACACGCTAGTATAAGAAAAAGTCACTTAAAAAAATTGAAATGGAGAATTTGGCCACTAATTAAAATTTAATTAAAAATCGTGTTGACATTATAATTTTGTTTTATCACTGGCAATAAATTAAATAGTGGCAAATGAAGACGAAATAAATCAACGGGTTGAATATTTAAATATATATGTATATATATTTTTTATCTTTTTTATTGACAAGTTATCTTTGACAACTCAGTCTTACTCACTTTGGGGCACGTCCCAAATACATTTTATATTGGATATGATTTTATTGCTTATAAAATAGTGTTTAAAGGAGATTATTTTGTTATTTTTGTAGTAAAAATTTGTTAAAATCAATTTGAATACATTATGAGATATGGGCGTGTCATTAGAAGATAGTTTAATACCGTTAATTATAATAGGTTGAATAGATAATTTTAAGATAAAACTATGGCAGTTTTTATTACGTTTTTTAATATAAAATAGAAAAAAAAGAATCGTGAAGAAGAAAGAAGCAAAAGTGAACAATGTACTAATAACACGTACTTACAAACAAATTATAATTCGTTTTACAAAACTTTCTCAAAAATCGATTATTAGTTTTAAAAAATCCTCAAAAACTGAAATAAAAATAACGAGATGCGACAGCTCATAGCGAATATGAAACTTATTATCTAATTACTGCCTGATACTAATTCTCGGTTCCCTCTGACTTCCCCCGAAAAGCAGTTTATAGCATCAACCAAAAAAAAAACAAGAAAAATCTTATATAAATATGCAAAATTTTTAACATACCTCTTATGTACACATTCTTAAAGAAATCCATAAATAATATCGAAAATGCAACTGCCACTAATTATATATATCTTTTAACATAAAAAAAAAACTAACGAGTTAGATTAAGTTTCATTAATTCAAGCAATTTACGTTTAAAATATCAAATTCTTAGCTCAGTTCTCGAGGTGACATCATAATTCACCGTTCGTTTTCTGTCTATACTAATATTTATTGAAATATATATTTTATTATATCATCTCGTTTTTATTGATTTTGATAATTATGAAAAAAAATATATAATAATTATAATGATGATCGATATAAAAAATAATGATCGAGTGGCTTTGTCTAGTGCAATAAAATTATTCAATCACGAGATTTGATAAACGTAAGACTTTTATTGAAAATAATTGACATTACAGTTTCAAGAACGCAGTGTTGAGTTCCGCCATTCAAAACTCAATGCCTCAAGAATGGAAACGGGAAGTATCTTTATACTAGGTTTCCAGGATCCCTCTGTCACATAGTAAAAAAAGATAAATTGTGAGCAAGCCACATGACGTAAATATTTAAAAAGTATCGTTGGGTGAAATGTCCTAGTAAAAGATAAAAGCGTTTAATTAATATTGTAAGAAAGAGTGACATTTAAAACTTGCAACATCCTGTGATAGACAAAAAGAAAATTCTTCACCAAGTGCCGCGCGCAAATTCATGTCTTTAGTATTTTAAAACATAAACAGCTTATTTATGCCGTGCACTGTCTCATAAAATCATCATAATCATGTTTGAAGTAAGAGATTAAAAAATATTGGAATATACAGCTTCTTTTAATATTTCAGACGTCTAGATCTTATAATATTTCTTTTATAATAATAAATATATACTAACCAATCATAAGTAGAGTATTATCAAATATTACATGAAAAACAAAAAAAAATCTATAACAAATATAAAACTATTCTAAACATTTTCAAATCACCAACACATCTCTATGATAGTTTAAAATCGTTTTACTTAAAACCCATATTTATATGTAGATGCCAGTTTGAACTTTACAAAGTTATGTAAAAATATTTATTTGCATAATACGAGAGTAACAGTAAAGTTTTATGTACTGTCGTAGTTACAATGTTATTAGTATATGAGAGTGTTGGCATTTTACGATTTGTTTGCTGTTCTGTGTTCATTATATTGTAATAGACCTCTATGGGACTATTTAAATGTTTATGTTGAAGTTGGGGGTTGTGGGTTTGATTTTGATGTGGGGAAATATTTTTTTTTAATTGTAAATTTAATTGTATACGCGACAGGTTGCGGGCTCGAATTCCACTCGAAGAAGTGAAATATTTATTATATTTAAATTTATATTGTCATTTCTTTGCTCTGGTGTCGAGCCAAAGCAAATTCGGCGAAAAATGGGGAACAGTGTCCTAATACTAGATTCCTTCTGTTCACCCTGCTGTTTGCGGGATACAGCGCACAGCTGATTTTTTAATAATAATAAAAAATAATATCTAGCACAGATTTTCTTAGCATGCTTTATAAGATCGAGCTGCAACTAAGTAAGTTTGTAATAAAATTTAAGAATCTGAATTACATGCACTTCCGTTTGTTGTATCATCATGAAACTTGGCAATTATTATATGAGGAAATTATATTAATCGATATTATGTAACAATTTATTTTCAAATAATCGATGTGGAATCGATGTTTTCCAATATCTAAATTTAAACTTTTTGCACTACAAAGTAAAACACACCGACAGTACATTTACGTCCCACTGTGAAGAAATGCCTGGAGTTTCTTAACTCGACAAGTTAACAGTTTAAACTACTGATATATGTATTTCAACGTACAAATAAACATCGAACGTTTTAAGAACTGGAAAATTATACGGGAAATCTTGATTTTACACCTTTGGTACCTATGTATGTATGTAGTATACATGTATGTATGAGCAACTAGTGGTTTTTTCAGTATAAAGTTATTATACCTACGAATCAAATAATAAAGATCTTTTATTACGAATACAGTAGAGTAGGCAGAGGGAATCTAGTATCAAGACAACGCGTTCCTCATTCCCGCCGAATTTTGGACGCATTGTGTGTTGAGTGGCGAAGCTCAACGCTGCGCTTTGCTTCGACACCAGAGCGATAAAAATGGAAATATTAAATATTTCTCTTGCTTGAGCGGGAATCAAACCTACAACCTGTCGCGTTTATATTCACACTTTGTATCCCTGAGCCACCACTGTACCATTTATCTATAATACCAAAAATCTATAATACTATTAAAATTTGGCTTGGTCGAACGCGTTTATTCCAGAAATAAATTCTTATTTTGGATATTCTGCTTACAGAGGAAGGTCTGTGTATGAGTATATTATTATAGCTCTATATATCACATCACTCTTACACTTTAGTGAAAGTCACTGTAATGCGGTCTGAATTACCACAAGTCATATATAATTCCTAGTTATTGTCTTGTAACCACGCGGGCGAAGCCACAGATAAATCCTGCTAATTATAAAATGTTTTACTATACTGCTATAGTTAAATGAATATTGTATTAAAAATTGATAAGAAAGTGATTCATTCAAAAAAATATATATATACGATATAGTATTATTTTTATAATATTTTCCAGCGTTGAGTTCCGCCATGCCTACATCAAATTTTCCCTATCTACCTAACTATAAATGAAATGTATTTATTTATTTTCTTTTAAAATATTTCAGGTATACTTAGCAACTAACAACACTGATATTAAGATTTTGAACTATTGCAAATTATGAGTGTAGGTATATATACCTAACAGAAAGGCTTCAAGTCATTCTGAATCAACAAGCGTGAAGTCATTTCGGTCTCGACAAATAAAAGACATCAACGCGCTCATATATTCGCCAATTATAGCCTGACCTTTGCATTTTGGCATAATCATAAAATATGCACCAATATATCATATAATTTTTCATATTATCAATAGCTATTGTTAGATAATTTAAATAAATTAGCAGCATATATGTAATCGTGTGTAAATAATACCATAACCAGTTTATCATTATTTTGCTTAATATAGCTTCACGTTATATCTCGCATATGGCAAGACCGATTGAGGTCTAATGCTAAGACACTATTTTCTCTATTGTTTGGGAATTAATTTAACACTAATTTTCTGACGTTTTAACACTAATGTAAAACTCTTTTGTTCCCGACTTTCCTCCAAATTTTGGAGACGTGGCGTGGTGGTTGATTTTTTTTTACTTCATTACCAGAGTAAAAAATTGAAAATATTAAATATTGAATTCTTCAAGTGGGAATCGAACCCACAACTGTCACGTTTACAGTTACGCGCTTTTTCCCCTACACTACAGCGGCATCATGGTTATAATTTTACACATTTTACAATCATGTTTATAATTTTACACATTTCTATAGAAATAACAAAAAAACCTAAATAAGTACTTATACGTGTATACAAATATGTATGGCATTTATATATGTATAGAAGAGGCCTTACGTAACCTGATATTAAGTAAACGTTAAAGTTATGTAATAGAAGATGTTCCACTCGTGATATTTGGCGATACCAGTAGCGTATTGATGATGTTGTTTGAGACTACTGTATGAAACTTACTTCTTATACCTAAAATTATATTATAGATTGTGATTTTCAAATTTACACGGAAAGTATTAGACGTTATAAATAAAAAAAATTAGCTTCACGCTGTATCCTGCACACAACAAGATAGGGAGAGGGAACCTAGTGTTAAGACACTCCATACCCCACTTTCTGCCGAATTCTGGAGGCATTGCGTGTTGAGTGGCAGAACTCAACGCCGCGCTTTGCCTCGACACCAGAGCGAAGAAATGGAAATATAAATTTAAGTAAATATTGCACCTCCTCATTCAGTGAGGATCGAACCCACGACCAGTCGGGTTTACAGTCACACTTTGTGCCGGAGCGCCGCGACTGGCCTCATTAGACATTATGATTTGCAATAATTAAAATTATTAACGTCATTCTTATTAGTTGCTAAGTATATTTGTTATTTTTTAAAGTAAATGATCTTAATTTTCCAACTTTAGCTTGAAAGACAAATGTTAACTCTACGTTGTCTAAACATAGCGAAGCATAGCAAATATTTTAGTGAACATAGTAAATATTTTAAATATTTCAATTTTGCGGATTTAAAAATTAGTTATATACAATAAGTAGTTTCGTTGACATAAATTAAATCGAAATTGAATTAATTTCAAATTATTATAGTTTAATTTATAATTTTAAACTGTGATAACGCTCTAAAATCATCAGTTAAAGCTAAATAAAATATTGTTATAAACATTATACTTTTACAGTCGCTATCATAGCGCAAAGTGACTAACTGTAAATGTCACGATTGTGGGTTTGATTCCCACTCAGAGAAATATTTCCTTTCTCTGGTACACGAGACACAGTGCGGCGTTGATTTCCACCACTACTATTCAATGTCTCGAAACCGAGCCGAAAATAAGAAAGTGTGAGTACCTCGTTTATTTATCAGTATCTTAGCACTAGTTTCCCTCTGCCTACTCTACGATATGCGGGATACAGCGTGTAACTAAGAAAAAAAACGTTATGCAATCAAAGTAAACACGATCTCGAAGCATATCCAACGCTCCAATTCCACTCTATGTTTCACACGCGTCGTCTCGTCGCTCGCGTCATGAACCGTCAAGCCTTGACGTATCTGTATGACCCGGATCATTGGGTTCGAGCATCGCAGCATAATTGCATTATAGTAAAAAATTGTTTGTTAATAATCTTTACTTGCGTATATTTGTGTTAGTATATTAGTTATAAATTGAGACCATTGTGGCGTAGTTGGAGAGTGTCTGTCTGTCAACGTTGTGGTTGTGGGTTCGATTTTGCAATTTGTAGAATGACTATCTTTTTTTATTATCAAGTTATTTTGATTTTTCCGCCATGTAGACAAAATATAGCATTGAGTTTCGTCACCCAACACGAAAACTGAGTAAAAAGTGGGAAACGGAATGTTTTATTAAAAGATTTTCCTCTTTATATCTAACTATACAGGAAAAGGCATTGTCGCTTTTTTTCATGGGGAATCCCGCATATAGCTGTGTGGGCACAAGGAAGCTGGGAGCCTAGTGTTGAGACACTCCGTTCCTATTAAAACAATTCCGGCTGAAATTTGATGCAATTATAAAAAAAAACATTACCTTAGAGAACGCTTCTGATAAATAGAATGTTTCTGTTATTCTTGTAGTTTTTAAAAGTATTCCGTATAGAATAATATTAGGATACATAAAATTTTGCAAGGATTCTACTTAAAAAAATATCGTATAAAACATGATATATTCATATGGTGAGTTGGAAAGAGTCTGACTGCAAGCATTGTTTCAATTTTCGATGAGATAGCAATTCACTATCACAATATCACAATGGAATCTACTACAAAATAACTTAAAATACTTTTTATCATATGCAACGAACGAAGATTCAATATTATCGACCTCAAGCCCTCTAAACTCAAACCGGACGTTGTTTTTTTTCGACGCTGTCATGACAAGACGTACGCTGGCACGATGACGTGTCATGTCGAAATTCCCAACATAACTGAGAACGAGTTAATTATTATTTGTTTTTTCTTCACCTTTTAAATTTAAATAGCAAAATCATCTGGTAAGCATAAACAATCATATATTTCGCACATACATCAGTCAGTCATTGGTCAGTCGTGGCACACATGTGCGACTGTAGACGGGACGTGTTGTGGGTTCGATTTCCACTCGAGTAAATAAAATACGCAATATATCTAGAATTTGGCGGAAACAGGAGTGTCTCAATGGGAACGGAGTTCTACAACTACGTTCCCATTGAGACTACCCTCTGTCTACCTTTCTAAGTGCGGTATACAGCTTTGAAATTAAAAATAACGTCTTAACCAATAAGCATACAATGTATAGTAGAAATAAGCCCAAGAAGAAATAAATTCAAAGCAAACGGAACACTAAAAACCACAAACTATAATTAGTATAAATAAATGACGCGTCTCTTTAGTTCGCTTGTAAATAGTCACTTTCTTAGTCCAGTCCTTTAGTTCAAAAGCTCCGGCCACATTACGCCGTATACCCTCTCGTGCATTGTAGGTTAAATTTCTTTTTAATGAGTTTGTTAGTTAGTTTATACTGACGTAAAAAGTATATATTTTGTTTTCGCTTCATTCTGTATACCGCACACAGCAAGGTAAGCGGAGAATCTGGTGTTAAGATACTCCATTCTCATTAAGACACTTCCGTTCCCCATGTTCCGCCAAATCCTGGAAGGATTTCGTATTTTTTGTTTATCAGAAATTAAAAGTGAATAAATTATAAAAATATAATCGAATTTCGCCCTTATCTTAATTCTACATAAAACTTAAACTATCAAACGTATAACAGTAGTAGCAATACCACCTAAAGCATCAAATCACAAAGAAAATTTGAACACACTACTAGTATAGGTGGTCTGAAACTGCAGTGTAAAGGAAGTTTTACAATAGAAAATTCACATATGAATTCATACTTGACAATAGCAATAGAAACGATCGTAAAACTAAAGAAACCACATAACTTTCCTTCAGTCATAAAAGCTATGGCAAATGTATGTATGGGTCATACAAGTTTGTTACGAGCACCGAAGTTCTAGGAAGATTTTCTTTACATATTGTTACTTGTTAGGTTCCGACGTGTTCTTTTGTATGAATTGTTTGAAATTTTGTAATAAATCTACTTGAATGTGGTAACAATGTATGTTTGTGTGTATGTAAATATATACGAAACTAAAATCACTGGCGGCGTTGAGCTCCGTCCCCCAACACGCAAATGCCTCCAGAATTCGGCTTTCAGCCTACAGAGGATACAACGTGAATATGAAAAAAAAAACCTATTGTAAGGCAATTTTATTAAAAATAAAAAAAATAAATTAGCTTCACGCTGTATCCCGCACACAGCAGGGTAGGCAGAGGGAACCTAGTGTTCAGACACTCTGTTCCCCACTTTCTGCAGAATTCTGGAGGCATTGCGTGTTGAGTAGCAGAACTCAACGCCGCGCTTAACCTTCGACACCAGAGCGAAGAAATGGAAATATAAATTTAAGTAAATATTTCATCTCCTCGAGTGGGGATCGAACCCACAACCAGTCGGTTTTGCAGTCACACCTCGTGCCGCTGCGCCACGACCGGCCCCAATTTTATTAATTTTATTAATAAAGATTGCCTGTAAGAAATCACTTACGGTGATTAGGTTGCCCTTGCACAATTCTGTATCTGCATCAACACTTTGACTTCTTTGTTTTTTTTTAACATTTAACTATACAACTAAGAGTTTAAAATTGATTGATTAATTAATGATAATTGGTTGATGATATGATATGATTCATGTAAGGACTGACTTCAAAAATTATATTATTTAAATTTAAGTGAAATTTGCAATTCAAATGATAATATTATTTATATTGAAAAAAAAAATTACAACAAGTGAATGAAGTGGTACATTTGGGAAGTATGTTCAGTATAGATGGAAGATACGAGATGAATGTGGAAAGGCGTATTGGTGCTGGTAACAGGGTTGACGGAGCTTTTGCTGCATTGATGAGACGGCGATACGTCAGCACAGCTGCGCGTACCGACGTTCTTATACAGCAGCGAAATGTGAGTATTACAGAAGAAGAATGAAAGAAAGATGAATGCCGTGAAGATGTGATCTCTTCGTAGGATATGTCATGTAAGAGTCAACTTAGCTGATCGAAGCCGCAATGAAGAGATACACAGTATGGTAGGTACTAGCGAGGATGTCACGATTTGGGCACGTCGAACAAATGAGTAATGAAAGAATTGCAAAAAAGATTTATGATGGAAAAGTGAGTGGTAAGAGAGGTAGGGGGAGACCTCGGTTAACCTCCGAAAACAAGGTCACGTAAAAAGCATGAGGAACTCCCGAAGGGCATGTATGAAGAGTTTGATGGCAGTGGACGAGGCGCAAGAGGTATGTAGAGAAAGTAGTATTTGGCGCTCCGTTCTCTCAGTCTACCCCGCTAGAAATAAAGTGTGAAGCTAAGTTAAGTTAAGTCAAGAAAAATTATGTGTTATATTAAAAAGTATATATTTATACTATGAACAAAATTAAATTTACTTCCAAAAAACATAAATTTATCAATAAAAATTAACCTTTCAACTTACTTCTGGTCCCATCACTAGCAAAAAACTTAAAATTCAATACATATCTATTTCCATAACAGTTGATCCAAACGATATAGCCTTATAGAAAGCAAGTAAACACGTTGCCATGGAAATTAGCCGGCTTAGTACCTTATTACGATATATTAAAGTTAAATAAACTTAAATCGTTGCTAGAGCCCTCGGATACCTATCCGACCTGATGATTGCGTACACGTTCCTTATGGGAAGGTGTGTGGTCCAAATTTATTTCATTTTTTATTAATGGAATGTCATTTTTAATTTTTATCAATGATAATGTTTAACTGTGGTGCAACGGCGGGTTTGACTGTACACGCGGCTTTTGTAGGTTTGATTCCCACTTGAGGGAAATAAACCTAATACTGTTATTTCGCTGCTCCAGTAACATGACAAAGCGCGACGTTAGATTTCGTTACTCAATATGAAATGACTGAAGATTTTGACAAAAAATAGAAAAAGGAGTTCTTTTTTTCTTAGCGCTAATTTTTTGCAGTACCCGTGTGTTTAACTTGCTGTATTTTGGGCACAACGTGTACAAAGAAAAAAGGGTACAAAGTGTGACAGTAATAGTTATTCACTTATTACAATACAATTTATGTTTTTATACAATTTATACTTTTTCATTACTTCCAAAGTTCGGCGGAAAGTGGGGAACGGAGTGTCTTTATTCTAAGTTTTCTCTGCCTACCCTGCTATGTGCGGGACACAGCGTGAAGCTGATTTGATTTATACCGAATAGAAATCGAACCCACAACCGTCACGTTCACCGACAAACCTCATAAAATTCTATTTAAGCCGCGTCAGCTCATAACCTAAACCTCACCCATGCCATCTCTTCAACGTTAAGAAACAATAAGTGCACCACAATTAGACCTTCCCTAATTAGTTTTAGCTACTGTAGCTGGCCAAAAGAGTAATGTGATGGCTGTATGACCATATATGGAATTCAAAGGGCATGCCGTGGTCGTGGTCATTTAGTCTCTTTGGATTTGTATTTAATTTAATCTGGTCTATTGAATATGTAGGACATATGAAAATGTTTATTTATATGTTTGTTGGTATATTAATTGGAGATTATGGCACGGTGATTGACTGTAGGGATGTGGTTTGCGGTGGATTTAATTTATATATAAGATCAGGGCAAAAGTATCTTTTTGTTCATACAAAGGATTTTTATTTAGGTATCATTTTTTATTTATTTATCATATGTATAATATATATTATGCTATGATTCCATTCCTATAGAAATTTTGAGATTTTTGATTTAAGAAATCTGACAGGTAGTGTTTAGCGTTCTTTTGAGGTTAGCTTTATGCTTCCTAAAGAGTTCTGCAATTACCGAAACAGGTGGAAATCTGATGAAGCAAGATCAAGGCTGTACAGAGGATCCATCAACACTTCCCAGCCAAGCTCTCAATTTTCGCAGCATGGCTATAGATGAGCGCGATCTGGCGTTGTTATGGTGGAACACCACGCCCTTCCTATTTACCAACTCCGGCCAGTTTTTTTCAATAGCTTTTTTCAATCTCATCAGTTGTTGATAATAGAGATCAGAATCGATAGTTTTACCCGGTGGCAAAAGCTCATAGTGGATGATTCCTTTCCAATCCTACCATACACATCCCATAATGAAGTGCTTAAGAAATGGTTCAGAATTGTTACGTTTCAACAAAGAATCGCAAATGAAAGCACGGTGCATTAGGTTTCTCTCAGTGAGATCATGTGGTACCCAAATGTCAAGTTTTTTCTTATACCCAGACTTTCGTAAGTGACGTAAAACTGTTTTATGATCAATATCCAGTTCTTCAGCAATGTCATAGCTACTGTGTCGATCTTGCTCCACTTTCTCAAAGATGGCACTGATTTTATCTATGACAGGGCCTGTCCAGAGCGAACCAAATGTTTCACACAAAAATTTCGAGACTTGAAACGCTTGAACCACATTTGTGCTACTCTTATTGATACCGCATTTTCCGTAATCCGCACAAATTTTATTCGCGGGTGTCGTCGCATTTTTGCCTTTTTTGTAATTAAACTTTAAAATGTACCGAATTTCTTCGTCACATACGTTCATTTTGCTTGCTTGAAAAACAATTGAAAAATGGCGGAAACTAGTTTTTTTTTTATTTATTGCATCTTCAGAATGTCACTTTTAATAGTATTAAGACCTGCTTTAGTTACATTCAGTACAGCCACAGAGGTTTGATTGCTAATAATACATTCAAACTACGAATATGCTTTTGCCTCGACTGGGTTATATTGATTGGGGGTTATATTGAGGGTGTTATTAATATTTCTATAAAGAAAATCATTATTTCATAAAAGGATAAAAACAAATAAAATAATTTTTGATGCATAATTTAGTTATGTTTTAAAATAAAAAAATACATTTTTTGGGCTTTAGGCCAAATTAATTAGCTTTTTTATAAATTCTATCATTATATTTTTTTAAAAAACAAAAAAGTTTATTTAAGCACTTTTTTATATCGATAAAGCATTAGCTCAACTTTAAAGAACATATTTTTTCATTTCTTCAATACTCAGCTGGGAACTGAACCTACAATCTTTAGTAATTACTATACTATTAACGATATCATTACTTTATAATATAAATGAACGCTTATTTAGCTCTAGTATTAAAACACGCGAAGTAATGTTGTCACACAAGCTCACGTGAATGCGGTTGTTTCTGTTAAGTATCCACGATTAATTACCTTCTAGCTTATTTATTTCTTTATTTATGGTCTAAATGTTTTTATTAAATTTGAGGCCATCGTGGCGTTGGAGCACAAGCGTACCACTGTTAGCTACGGTTGTGGATGCGATTCCTTTTCAGGGAAACGGAATGGCTGAAATATTTATATGTATTTTTTTTGTACTTTATAGTGAAAGTAAGGAAAATATGTAAATTCTTTAATTAAAATAAAAAAATGCAACTGTTTTAGGGAAATTAATAATATTTATTTCTTCGCTCTAGTAATAAGACGAATTGCAAAGTTATTTAGTAAATTGCGACCATAAATGTGCCGGATGTGGGTTTGATTCCCACTTCGGGGAATGAAATATTTAATACTTTAATGTTATGAAGTGCGGTATTGAACAGAAATGTCTTAATATGAGAAACGGAGTTTCTTAACAATAGGTTTCCATGTTCTCTTTGCCTACCATACTATGTGCGGGATAATGCGTGAAGCTAAAAAAATAAATAAAGTTATAGAATGTGAAATATGATATCCACGTAACTGTACACCCACTCGTATGCGACCTCGCTTAGTAAATCTGCTGCTAATTGTACCGACTGCCCTAATGAAGATCCACCCGACCTCGGTCACTACACTTTCTATCCTGTTAAGGGGCTTATTCGATTTGTTATTAAGAAATACGTATATATTTTTAGAAAGTAACTGAATCATGTTGAATAATAAAACTCTGTAATCTATTCTAAGAGGCACGATGGTCGTGGGTTCGATATCCACTCTGAAAATTAAATTTTAATATTTTTGGTATGGAGGCGAAACGCAGCGTTTAGTTCTGTCACCTCAACACGTAATGCCTAGAGAATTCGATGAGAAGCGGGAAACGGAAGCGACCTAATAGGAAAAGATGATTTAAACACTAAATTCGCAGGTTCCCTTGCCTAGTTCGAAGATAAAACAAAAAAATAATCTACTACGGCGTTAACTGCCATACTATCTTACCACGCCATAATAGCAAAAAAAATTATATTATATAAATATCTATGATGGTTCTTCCCCTTAACACTAGTGACAATCAGTACCCGGCATACGTGACGTTCGATCCGCGACCCGGCGCGCGCGTGATCTCGGTCTCAGAGATCCATACATAGATTTTAATATTGAAAATCCTTGTGTTTTCTTGTATATCTAATAATTTTTTTTTTTTGTAAAACATTCTTTAAACGTAATATTTTCGTATATAAAATTTGGGCCAAGTTTTGAATATTTGTATAATTCTTAAATTTATTTAAATTATAAAAATACTTAGGCCATCGTAATGCAGTAGAAGGTAATTTGAAGGCAATTGGAGTGAGTTTGATTGCTCCCTAAAAATGTTTATTTTTGGCATTTTCTCGCTCTAGTACATATAGTGCAGGGTTGAGTTCCGCTGCTCAACATATAAAATCTCTAAACTACACTGTATACTTACATATTATATTTAAATACAGAACCAACACCAATTCGTTTTATAAAAAAAAATATTATAAATCACATACAGACACGAACGAAAGTGTCGGCTAAACTCGATTAGACGCTACATTTCAACGAGCGTTACTCTACAGCGAGTTCATTATTTCGTAATATTGTAACGAAATTATGTTTTGGTAAAATCGTGTTTATAATTTTTTAAAGAGCCATCGTTGATAATTCAAAGTCATATAACGTCATACAAAGTCATGCCTTTCCACGTTTAAAAGTGGATCATTATAAAATTAAATATTTACTTGTTATTTTTAGAATAATATTTGTATAGTGGCTTTCTAAAAACTTTGTTTTGATACAGTCGTTTAGTATGACGTTTATAAAAAATGCAGTTTCACGTTCTTTCCTGTATAGCAGGGTAGGCAAAACGACTAGGTTCCTTCTGAAGTTGAGATTTCCGTTACCCATGCGAGCTGGTCGGCTTGTCTGTGCGTTTGTGCACGCTGATCTAAGAAACGTCTGAATCACTTTAAATGATATAGTTATTACAATAATAATGATATTAGTAAGCGCGTACACAAAAATAATTGAGATTAGTAAAAAAAATAATTGTGTAGATCCAGCCGGGAAGCCACGAGCGAGTAGCTACTACGTAATAAAATCTATATCTTAAATTTAATGTAAATTTAGATGTAGAGATATACGTTATTATAATAAAATTATCATTTAGAAATAAATATATTTTATAATCTTATATTATGTTCGATTGTATCTCGTTTATTGATTTAAAATAATTTTAATTACGACATATTAGAAAAAAATATAAGATAAATATTTATTTATTTTTATTATAGGTACATTATTTTACGATTTTATATTATTAATTCATAGCTTATCTATACTATCTATACTCTATACTAATATTATAAAGCTGAATAATTTATTTAGTTAAAGACGCTTATCTCAAACACTAAATCGATTTGAAAACTTCTTTTTCTATTGAACAGTAAGGTTATAGAGAAAAGCTAGAATATTTTACATCATGTTAGTTGTTTTGACGTAACCTAATGTATCTGGGATCCAAATTACATCGGGCAATTAAAATATACATTGACCATGCAGTCGAAGCCGCCGGTAAAAAAAAATGTAGTGTATGTGCATGTGTGTGTTTTTTTAGCTTCTAGCTGTATTTCTCACAAAGCAACGTAGGCAAAGGGAACCTGGGAACTTCCGTTCCAATTATTTTCGATCATCAAATGGAGTATCTTGACACTCAGTCCTCTCTACCGCTAGCGTTAAACTAAAATAAATAACTTTATACTTTAAGTCCTTTTTTAATAAAAAGATCCGTATTAAATTACTATAAAACATCGCATAATGAAGTGGAATAAGTATACATTAAATGTTATAATTGACTTTATGTGACCATTTACAGGTTTATTTGTGAGCTTAATATTTAAATACTTAACATATATTTAAAGATCAATTTTGAGTCACTTTAAAATCAAAAATCGCAGTAAATGTAAAAAGGTATATATGAGTTAGTATGAAGAAAATAGAATTTACTTTATACGTTATGAGTGTTAGTAGATGTGTTATTGATAAGTTTACGGGACGGTAATGGGTTCTATTCCAGGTCCGGTTCATATCTAGGTCCACACGGGAGAATGAAATATTTAATATTTTTATTTCATCGTTTTGGTAACTAGGCAAAGTGCGATGTTGTGTTCCGCCACTCAACACACAATGCCCCGAGGGTTCAGTGGAAAGTGGGGAACGAAATTGTCTTAATGGAGAACAGAGTTTCTTAATATTAGGTTTCAGGTTGCCTCTGTCCAACCTGTTACGTGCGTGAAGGCAGAAAGAAGTCAGTTTTTACAGGTTCTTTATTAAATGGAATAGATAAAAATAATCTACAGCTAGTATCCCTTACCCTGACTATACTACTCTGAGTCGTTGAGAACTTTTTTTCAGATAAACAGTCTAGTAGTGGCGGAACTCCACACTGCACTTTCCTACCTAAGCTTTACATCGTTTTTAACCTCCATATAATATATATCACGCACTAAAAACAATAATACCTACCTACTGAACTTAAAAATAAGAACTTGTCATATAAATATTCATGCCCGAATTTCGCTAAAAAGGAGTGCATACATAAATTTCGACTCGACTCCAAATAACATGTCAATTGGCAACCCAAAAAACGTTCCCATAAAAGTTTATAATCACCTCATACTTCATTGTACTTTTATATTTATTACTGAAGCAGTATATAAAATTGACTTGACTTGAGGTGTGTAATCCTTTGTTTGTTTAAGTGGCGTAATATTCAAATAATGGACTATATTGTGTTGTGTTTGAACCGGTTTGGGGTTGAAACACATTTTTTTTAATTATGCAAAGGTAATCGGTCGAAATGAGAGCGGGAAGGGTGCTTTATGATGTAAGATCAAAGACTGATTGACCTTTTTTTGTGTTTTTTGGTTAAAACTGTATTGACTTGATTCTCACTCGGAGGAATTAATTATTTGCATTTCCTCGTTGGTTTGTTAGCAAGAGAAAGCGTGGCGTTGAGTTACGTCACTGAAAATGCTATACCTTGAAAAGTGGGTAATGGAGTGATTGAACCTTAAGTTTAATCTACCTACCTGATTATATGAAAAAAATATAACCCAAGTTACGTACATAAAGCCAAGAAAGCATAAAAAATTCGACAATGATCGTGCAAATTTATAGAAAATCAAATGTGACCGATCATGTCACTTTATATTAAACTCTTGCTATTATTAGTTCACACAATGTGAAGTCAGTCAGTCAGTTTATTTTGATCGGCGTACGACATCCGTAACGGTTAACGTTAACGATTTGGTAAAATAACACTGTTATTTGTACGTTTTTTTTAGTTTTGTAAGTTTTACACACGTGTCTAAATATTTTTGATTGTGAGTTGAGCATAAAAATGAAAAAAAAAATAGTACATTTACAATATGTCGTCGAAAATATAAATAATAAATTTGAAGTGATTCAAGATTGACATATTTTACACATCCATATATAATAAATATATAATGGATTATAATAACTTATATTAAAATAAACGTTTTAATGTATTTTTTTATATATCTGTTAAATCTTGGTAAATAAAGCTAGTAGTTATATCCTTACTAGTTTTTTTATGAATTATATTTTGCTTGATTGAATCGTCAATCTCTTCCGTGCGTTCTTCATACAACGTGAGATTGGCGAAATAAAGTGAAGATATCAAGTATATAATCACATATTTAGAACATTTGAAATATACTTTTGAAAAAAATTCTAAGAAATATTTAAAAAAAATAGGAACCCACAACTACCGTACATAATATTTGACAATGTCGCAACTGTAGCGCTTAAAATAAGTAAAATTACCTACTAAAACATATAATTAAATGAAAATGAAAATATTTTTTTTAATAAAACGGAATTATTAATATGGTATTACTGTGGAATCCATAACCCAATAAACCATAATTCCAATATATTAATTAAAACATCACATAATTTCTATATTTCCACCTATATATATCTGTAATATCATCATAATTTCGCTTTTCAATAACTAACTCACAAGCGTTTCAAGCGAAAGCGAGGATATTGGTCCACGTTTTCCCACGTATAAAATTGAAATTACTAGGTATTAGCGTACTTAGAAGCCGATTAGTGTTACAGATATGTTCCATACTGCGCTTATGTTATTATGTGTTTACTATAAAATAGCTTGTAATGTTGTGATAATAGCTCTTATATATGATAACGTTTTCTTTTTGTAGCCACGCACTTGCTGCTCAATAATTTTCGTTGATTTTGATACTTAACGAATTCGTATTTAGTTTATAATTAAATAATGATCTTGTTTTACAGTGTGGTCATATTCGAAATGAAATAATATTACTGAGAATGTATATAATGCCGCCATTATATTAAAAAAAAATGTAAGGTAACAGGATAAAGTTGATGAAACTTAATGCTATGACACTCTGTTATACACTTTCTGCTTAGTCTTCAAGATAATTCGTGTTGAGTGGCGGAACTGAACACCGTGCTTTATCTTGTTAGCAGAGTAGAGGAAATGACAATAGTTCATTCCCCAAAATGAAAATCGAACCCGCAACTATTGCGGTCGCAGTCAGACGATGTGGCGCTGCACCATGACAGCAAACAAGAAAATTCAAATTTATTTTCATTACAGAGTTCTAAGTGGAACACAACTGAATACGATGCGCCTCTATTAAATCATAGCTTACCTAATTATGATGTATTAGTGAAGTAATAATTGGTACATTTTGATATTACAAATTCTTAAATATCACTTTATGCCAATATTAAATGAATGTATGTATTAAATATTAAAAAGGCATTATTAAATCGATTTATATCAATTTTATTATTTATGTACAATTAAATAATCCATAAATTATAAGAATAATTTTGACACCTAATTTCATCGGCAGAGAAAATGTAGTGTTGGGATTCTATTTTTTGCTCTCCGTCCAAACTAAAAACATGTTTACTTAGTAGCAGAACATAATGCGGCGCTTTATCTTTGCCATGGTTAAAATAATTACTCTAATATTTTACATTTTTTATGTTAGGCCGTTGTGACGTAGGCACTCAATCGTGTGAGTGTAAACGCGACGTTTGTGGGTTCAATTCCTACTCGGGGTAACGTGTCCCTAATAATAATTTCATTTCCTTACTGTTGTAGCGAGGCAATGCGCTTTGAGATCCGGCCCTAGACAAAGGTCGGATACTTTCGTAAAGACGAAAGTATCTAAATGGGCAATGGAGTGTCTTAACACTAGGTTTCCAGCTTCCCTTTACCTACTTTGCTACGTATGGGATACAGCATGAATCTAAAAACACTATATTTTAAAATAAATGTAAGTCCGTACAAAATAATAGAACTAATGACGAACGAAGATTCATATAAACACAAAGCAAAATTTAGCCGAACTAAAAAAGTAAAAAAAACTAAAGTCTAAGAAACCTTGACAATAGTGACAAAACGTATGCCACAACAGAAGTTTACAAACAAACTTGTATAGCATGATTAATAATTTAACTGTCTCTATTTAACTGCCCCATTTTGATATAACTTTTGATATTTATCTCTTTGTTGTGGAACACAATGCTTATGCACACTATGGCGTTTTTATTGGTTTAAAGGACAATATTAAAATATCGTGGCCAATGTGGCGCAGTGTTCAACACCTGACTATGAACACGATGATTGTGGGATCCCTATTTTCTTTTTTGGGAGTAAAATATTTAGATTTCCTGCTCTGGCAAGAAAAACACGGAGTTGCGCCACTTTACACTCAATATCTTAAATTTATATGGAAAGCAGAGTGTCGTGACACTGGATTCACTCTGCCTTGCCCTAATATATACGTCATAAAGGCTTAAAAGAATATTGTACATTTACAACATTTAAATGCATATAATACTATTCCATTTCTGTTCACGTCAATTGAGCAACAAAATATAGAACGGGAAAAAGTTAAACGTAAATGATAATTTGAAAAATGATTATTTTTTCATTCATTTACTCCGCTTTTCACTTTTCGCCTAATTGAGATTTCAAGACATTTCGTGTTGAGTGGCAGAATTTAACGCCGGTCTTTGTCGAGCAAAGCGAGTAAATGATAATAATAAAAATATACTCAGGAACTGACAGAACCAAGAATGAACGCGTTTATAATTTACAATCTATTTATAGTAGCGTATTAAATAAGAAATTAGTTCATAAATATATATGGAGAGATATTCGTAGTAGTTTCCTATCGACATAAATTATGATGAATATAGAATAATATTTACTTCTTTAAGTATTGGTTTCCGCTAATTCAGATCGAGAAAGTTTTTAATAATATCAAGTGTATGGACAAATTTCACTACTTGCTCTACACAGATGCTAAGGCACCTCTGTAGTGACTTTTGCGTATTAGAACATTTCTAAGGTACAAATTTTACTTTAATGCACAAAATCTGAATAAAAAAATATTAAATTAAAATTACTGTCGTAAAATAATTTGAATATGTGTAATAATGAAATCAAATTATTATTTAAAATAAACATAAATATCGTTCCCATAAAGCTTAAAAAAAACTGTACTATACTTCAATAATAGTTTACGAAGCTTTAATCGAACATATCCTATTTAAGCTTCCATTAGAAATCAAGATTATTAGTCACTCTAAGGATTTACGCGTCAATTGCACAAAAACAGTTGACACAAACAAATTGGTGATTCCCACATAAGAAGGTGAAAATCCTAACGCAAATACAGGATATTATCATTACATATTTAATCCATACCATTTTGCTCTCTATTTTATTTGATGTAGAGTCAAAAATTGCAACAAAAAAATTAAATTTAATTGAATTTCAAATCCAAAAAGGGATCTGCATGTGTTCAAGAAGATTAATGATACTCTTGAACTATCAAAGTAAGTACAGCTATTGTGATATCACAAAAAACAGTTCGCAAACAACAATACAATATTAAAAATTCTTATTCTGAAGCAGTAAGGTAGCAAATGTAGAGCAGTTTAGTCTAAAAAAGTTGACTAACGATTCTGGTTTGGGATCAAAAATTCATGGTTGTTTTTTCTTCAAATTTGGCGACTTTTATTCCTATTGAGTTTTGTCGAGCATCTGTTTAATGATAGCCGGCGTTTTGAATTGCTATTGTATGTGTTTTTGTTTGTTTATCTGTCCCCTTTATAGTGACGCCTTGGATAATTAATTAATGTGGCTTTTTCGTCTGTCGAAGGGTAGTGAATACATAACTACCTTACTCTATAGTATTTTTATTAAAAAAGTTAGGAGTTCTAATATTTAAACGGATAAAAATATTTAACAAATTATTTTATTATTAGTAATTGGAACCAAAACTCTGTTATCAATTTTCTTACCTAAGAAATGCTGCATAATCTTATCAATCTCTTATCAAATTACTCAGAAATATTCCAACCGTTTTAATGCAAGAGCTCTTCCTGCATTATATTAGAGCGATAACTTAAATATTTCAACGATGCGAGCATTTTTGATTTCATCTAAATCATTATATATTATCTATATGCAAGTAAACTGCAAATGTGGTCAATCCCATGTCCCAGTTACCACGGTCCGGCTGCATCTTGTCTGGGTGATGTACCTTATTATCTTAAATATAAGAGGTATATTAGAGTGTGCTGAGTTATTTTCTTCTATCACCGCAACTAACGAGTAACGATGATATATTAAAAGTAAATTGAGAGGAAATAGTTTAGATTTATACCGCTTTATATAAAATTAGCTGGTGATGATTTTAAAAGTGCTTGCTGTTCGAATGATTTACTTGCATTTTGCTCTGGTTTAAGAGCTCTAAATATCACATTCAGGTTGATATTTTACAACTATGTCGTAATGAAATCTATTATCATGTTATATTCTTTTTTTAATACACTTTTTTTATCAGCTTCACGCTGCATCCCGCACACAGCAGGGTAGGCAGAGGGAACCTAGTGTAAGACACTCCTATCCCCACTTTCTTCCGAATTCTGGAGGCATTGCGTGTTAAGTGGCAGAACATAACGCTGCTCTTTGCCTCGATACCAGAGCAAAGAAATGAAAATATAAAATTTATGGTACAATAAAAAATATTTTTAAAAATCTTGAATAATTTTAATTTTGATTATTTTTTAACTTTATCATACAATATTATAAATCTTTTATCTTATTACAATATCAAGGAAATAAATAGAATTTACTCCCCAGAGTGGGAAATGAACACACAAATGTAGCATTTACAATAATACATTGTGCCACTGCGCCACGTTAACCCCTACCAAACGTAAGTTATCTCAACTAAAACAAAATTAAATCGACACCATTCGAAAAAGAAAGAAGTTCCCAAACCATCCATAACGAACACGGTGTAACCGTTTTTCATTTTAGACTAAATACATTATAATAAATTGAAACCATTCGTTTTGAATTTGGGAAAACGATTCTAGGGAGTTTTATTCGAATATCTTTGATACTGATTTGAATCACGATACGATACGTAATTTATTCATTAAGTAAAACACAGGGAAGCCTACGCAAGTCATTTATTATGCCACAAAATTAATATTCATGTTCGATCGGTAACATCTAAAGGAAAGTGTTAAATAGCTGCATTGAGAACTTAAAAATCTCTCTCTACATATAGTAGAGAGTTTTCAATAAATTTACTAAAAATAATTTACGTAAAAAGTTTACTAAAACTCACAGCCCTTAAATATATCAAACTAGAAACTAAAACAAGTATTTCAATATTCATGATTTAATTAATACATACATTAACTTGTCACGTGGGCTTAATGACTACAATTGTTTTTGTAGAGTCGCTCTTGTGATTTACTATTCTACACGTGCATAAGTAAACGTTAATCAAACGGTGTTCACTTTAATCGCTATAGTAATAGTAAAGTTTTGAATATTTATCAGCTCTATATCTACATATTACACATCTTGTAGGTTTAATAGAGTTGGGTTAGTGATAAATCACTATGCTTTTGATATGCAGCTTAGATCTGAAAGCCTTTTTTTAACATTTATAGGCATTTTCTTTATGTAGCAAAAACTATATCTGTAAAATTTTGAAATTCCAAGAAATTTTATTATATTATATACATTGTTTATGCGGAATGATATTGAATTAAAATTAAAACAGCTGCACAGTGTATCCCGCACATAGCAGGGTAGGCAGAATGAATTTAGTGTTAGAACACTCCGTTCCTCACTTTCCGTCGAATTCTGGAGGCGTCGTAAGTGGCGGAACTCAACGGCGCACTTTGCCTTCGACACCAGAGCGAAGAAATGAAAATATAAATTTTAATAAAAGATTGATTTTCTCGAATAGGAATAGAATCTACATTTAGTCGCGTTTACAGGAACACTTTGTGCCCCTGCGCCACGACTAGCCTCTTGTTGTAGTAATTATAAATTGCGTTGTAGCAATATATTTTTTAAATAAGGCCGTTGCGGCGCAGTGCAACAACGTGTGAATGTAAATGTAATACACATTCCTGGAATTATTATTTTATAATTATTTTAATTTACAATATGGTGGGAAGCGGTAGTGTCTTAACGGAAAAAGAGTGTCTTAACATTAGGTTTCCGGGTTCCCTCTGGCTACCTTACTTTGTACGGGATACAACGTGAAGATAATTAAAATATTTCTATGCTCTGGAAAACCTAGCGATGCGTTGAGTTTTGTCACTTACCTAACTAACAAAGAATGAAGCGGAAAGTACAGCCACTGCCTACCCTGCTATGCGGTAAAAGCATAAAGCTGCAAAAAAAGAATTTATAATCTTATTTTTAAAAAATACGAAATCTTTTTAATATATAGAATTTAGTAAAAGAGAAATATACGAGAATTGATAAATGAGATCAATTAGATACACGTTTGAGCTTGGGAACTTCGATTCGTATTTGGAGCGAGCTTTTTGTCAAAAGTTTTGCGGTGATTTAATATATATAGGATATTAGATTGTGGTTTAGAAAAGAACAAAAAGTTTACGTTTTTTAAGTGTGACTTAGATTTGTTATTAGAATATTAAATAAGAGTGATACGATTATTAAGGTTTTTACTGTAAATTCTAATATATTATTTTAAAGAAATAATCTTGATTTAAATTATAATATATATTGTTTTTGGCATTGTGGTACAGCGCCACAACGGACGAATGTTAGCGTGCCGATTGAGGTTTCGATTTCATTTCCTTACCATTTACCTAGAAAAGTAACAAAGACAACAAAAAAAACCATATATATTACGTTTTTATTATATTTTCTGATATAAATTTAAAATACTAAAACCATTTTATTCATACCTCTATAATAAACAGTACTAGACCCATGCGCACTACACCACAATCACGAATTAATATAACTATAAACAACAAAATTACAAGCTAAATATTTTATGTCCATAATCAAAACGGACTTAAAATATGAAACATTAGTTTTCTATTAGTTTTATCAGAAGTACTAATTTAGAACACGTTAGACCACCTAGAAACTGAATTTGACCTAACGAAGTTAGTGTTCAAGTGATAAAACAGTATATAGCTTATAATTTAATGTACTTTAGTTTAATAATGAAGCGTATACATTTATGAAAGATAATAAAAATGAACGGAAAATTTGAATTATTTGAGTTATTTATTGTTTTTTTAAACTTCACGCTGTATCCCGCAGATAACAGGGTAGGCAGAGGGAACCTGGGAACCGAGTATGATTATACTCCGTTTCCATTAATATTCTTCCGTTCTCCACCACGACTTTTGGCGCACTAGGTTATTCAAATATCATGTCATGATTTTTACAATAATTACTATATTTACTTATATTAAACCTTTAAAATTAAAATTAAACAAACCACTCTAGTTTTACTGTTTTTAAAGAATTTACCGTTTAATATTTTTGTATATTGTTAAAATATTTGTTAAGAGGTTTTTTATTTCTTATTTGAAGCTTAACACTGTATTCCGCGTGTGAACAGAGGAACCTTAGTGTTATAACACTCCGCTCCTCACAATATTATTAGCTACAATATTTTCAACGCCACGCTTTGCCAGAGTAGGAAAATGGTAACAATTCATTACCTAATAAGGAAAGAACGCACAACCTTCGCGTCAGATGATACCCCACTAATATATGATACGGTATTATAGAGTTATGGACGTATAAACCTTAATATATTCAAATCGTTAGACTAATTCTAACAATGCTAGTTTCAATTTCGAACGAGGTTAATATACACTTAGTATCGATACATTTGTAATTTAATAAATGCAGATCCCTAAAACTATTTTAATACTAATATTAGTACAAGGTTGTAAAATTTACATACAATATTTGTATATACCGACGTAATAAGCCGTCGTGGTACAGTGAACATGCGATGGTTATTGGTTCGGATCTCATTCAAATAAACGTTTCATATTTAATAAAAAAATATTATAAATTACTTTCCATCTCAGTGGGGGCAGAGGGGTTCTCTGGAGATATTCAGGCGTGCTGAATAGCGAAATTCAACGCCGCGCTTTACTACGTTACCAGAGGGAGAAAGTAAAAATATGAAATAATTCAATCCCGAGTGAGAATGGAACCCACAACAGTCGACGTTACGGCCGCTAGCTTGATCTCCTGCGCTACGACGCCTCATATAAATACGAATATAAATAAAATAAATATTACCCTATACTAGAATATATATTTAACATTGAGCTGATCTTAAAGATTCTAGAGAATCTTTAAGACCAGCTCAATGTTAAATTGTAAACATTTACCAGTTACTACGATAATAGACGTTCGAAGCGACGAGATACTCTTCTCACTTATAACATCACCTTGATTTGCCATTATATTATACCTAAAACAAAATTTTACCCAACTGTGAAATATTTGTTAGCTCGTTTGTTTGTGTGTATGTTGGTTGGCTCTGTTCCCTCGTATATTTTCTCTGATACATTGTTGGTTTTTCTTGATGGCGCAATTATTATTAGTTACATTAATATAGTTATTTTAGCGTCACGCTGTGGCAGAGGGAACCCAGTGTTAAGACACTCTGTTCCCCATTTTCCGACGAATTTTAAAGGTATTGCGAAGGCATTTTACTCTAAGTAGACTCTGAGTAGCAGAATTCAACGCTGCGCTTTGCATTTAATAGTTTATTATTGCACTTAATAGTTCATGCAGACGAAGCTGCCAACTCCAACTCGTAAACTTTTAGAAAAAAACCTATTCAAACATACACCACCCACTAAAGTGGGTGGTTATTTGCCACAATATGAATAAAATAATCGTAGCATTCCTATAGAAATAAAGACGCGATGACCGTTGAAGCCTTTGGCTAATTGCCTATATACTGGGTCATAAATTGATGAAATTATAGCAACGACACGTGGTGCGGCCTTATGCATATTTTTAGTGATGAAACGTTATAAAACAAGAAATTATAACATATCATGTGATTGTAAGTATGGTTATGGGTTCGATTCTCAGTCGGGTAATGAATTATTTTCATATTATCCCCTCTGTTAACAAGACAGCGCGGCGTTGAGTTCTGCCACTGAATATGAAATGTCTCCATAATCGAGCGCTGCGTGGTTTTTCCAACCATAGGTTCCCTGTGTTTACCCTGATGTGTACAGCGTAAAGTTCCATTTCTTTTTTTTCTTTTGTTTCTCACGTCACAATTATGTACAAGTTGTGTGTTGTACAAGACAAAGAAAGACGTAGAAAAATGTATTATAATATAAATATATATTTTTAAAACATATTACCATAAAAACATCTCATCCATTATGTTTACTTATTCACCGTTTCACTTAAAAAAAAAACTATTTTGTATTTATTCTATTTAACGACGTCAAATAGGGCGCAGGTAGCAGATACGATTTATGTTTATATTGTTTTTACGACTTGTCTTGACAGAAAGCTGTTTTGATATTAGAATGTTCTATAACTTATAAAGGCCGTAGTGGCCTAGTGGTTATAGAGATAATCTCCATTCTGTGAATGTTTTTTTAGCTTCACTCTATATCCCGCACATAGCACGCAAGGCAGAGGGAACCTAGGAACCTGGTAATAAAACACTCCGATTCTATTAAAATATTTCCGTTTCCCATGTTAAGTAGCGAAACTCAACGCCGCGTTACTAGAGCGAGAAATTAAAAATATTAATGTATTTAATTTTCACAAGTGGAAAGCGAACCCACCAACCAACCGTCACGTTTACAATCACAGTCTTATGCTACCGGGCCATGATGGCCTAATTAATCTCTAATGAATCTCGATGCTTTTATGAATGATATTTAAATTATTTTAATTAAGAATTTCGTCATTCAACATACATTATCTTGAAAATTCCGCTAAAATTGGAAAACGGAGTGTCTCAGCACTAAGCACTTACCCTGCTGTATAGGAAAAATGTGAAGCTTCAGTTTTTAAAACCCTATAAGAATATTATATTGGTCTAACGTTCTAATAAGAAGTGTGAAGTTATTATTATATTTTTTTTACCTTTTAGGGCCAAAGGATAAATGTATATTTTTTATTATTATTGATCTAACCTTTAGCAGTAGCAATGAGTAAGACCGTTCCAGTGTTGTTTTCTAATACATTATAGTAGAAGGCTACCGTATTATTTTTACTTTTTTATGGACTCTTTAGAAATATTTGAGATTTTAAATGTGTTATGTTATAGCGCAGTCGCATAGGTTCGATTGTAAACGCGATAGTCATAGATTCGGTTCTCATTGGTAAGAATTAATAAAAGAATTTCCTACTGAGACGAGAAAAATAGAATTTTCAATTTTCCATATTAAAACACGCAAATAAAATGTGAAAGTTTGTGAGGATGGATGTTTGTTCCATACTGACTCAAAAATTACTGAACGCATTGGGATGAAACTTATATACATCAGAATAGCACATAGGCTACCAATTATGTAAAGATTTTGATTTTTTTGCTATAATATAACAATACTCTTAGGCGAGCAAAACCGCGTTGTGGTCGCTAGTATAACATAATTCATTAAATTTTTATTAATAACCTTGCATTATTTAATTTCACGTATATAATATGACTTCATCAATATAAAATTTTAATTTTGAATCCCTTTGAAAGTAAGTCGGCCACACCCAGAATTAATGAAAGATTCGCGATTACTTCGCGTTTCGATAATTATAATATTAATATTTTGGCGTTGATACAATTATGGGGTTATGTTTTAATATAATGTAAAGCACGCTACATATGAGAGAACTTTTAAATTAATAAAGAAAAGTTTTTTTTTATCTTGTTAGTCTACACTTTAGCATTGAAATGTATTTTTGGCGAACGTATACAAATTTGAACGTAGCGGGACTTAAACCCACGCCTCTTTGACTGTAAATGCGTCCCCCACACGGGGGAAAAATTGGGAGTTAGGTTCCGTAATTGTTTTTAAACCTCACCTACTCTCCCTTAGGAAGCATCATCGCATAGGGGAGTGTAGGGGAGCACAAAAAGGGGATTCCCCGTAATTCCTAAGGAAAACGGAAATAAAAACATTATCCTATTTTACAATCCACGCAAATGAAGTAACTATAACTGGTATAGAAATAACATGCAATTACATACAATAATTTTTCAATTGGATTCAAACTAGTTACCCGCAATATATGAATTATCTCCATTTCATATTAATACCGTCGACTAGACTATATAACTGTTTGATCGTAAAATAGTAGGATTGAGAGGTTTATAATTATTTTCACTTGACCATTTCTTATGGTTCCACATTGCATATTAAACACCTTGGGATCGTAACTCGGGGCTAAGTTCTTATAGGTATTGATAATTTATAATTTGTATCTATTTACATATAGTTATTATTCTGAAGCATTCGTGGCGCAGCGCCTACATGTAAGCATAAGAGTTGTGGGTTCAATTTCCTCTGGGGGAATGAATTATAATGTCGCGATAAATGACTGTGGAGGGCGGATTGTCTTAAAATTTACTTTTCATTTATTAATATTTAGATAAAATATTGCATTGGATTTCTACAATGAATAAAAGCAATGCTAAACTTATTTAATTTTTTACATGTTTTTATTTTATAGTATAAAATCTATATTAGAAATCAATCGCGGCACACTGGCACAAATATGTGACTGTATACATAACAGATTGTGGGTTCGATTCCCACTCGAGGAAACGAGATATCTTACATTTTCCTTTCTTTTTCTGCCATTCAACACACAATATCTCCAGAATACGGCGGAACGAGGTGTCTTATCATTAGGTTCCTTCTGCCTACCCTGCTGTGTGCGGGATACAGTGCGAAGCTGATTTGTAACTCAATCTTGTTATCTTGTAAAAAATATATATATTTTCGAATTTTCCCACAAGTACGGGAGGAATGGCCATAGTCTACGTGGGCAAAGCCGCGGGCGAAACATTAGTTATATGCTATTAATGATACTATTACATATAAGTAATATTAAGCAAAGGTCACCCATGTCAATGAACCTGATATAATTTACCTGTTTCCCGAATCGATTTCTCGGGTAATTGTTTTTTTTTTTATTCGCACAAAGGTGTCGATGTAATAAGATATATCGGTCCGTTACTTGCAAAATGTTGGTGGCCAAATCGATTTTTTTTTAATATGATACGATGAATCGATGATTTATATTGAATACATTGACTAACGTGTAAGTTATTTTTCGACCTAATTTTTTTTCGCTTAGCTTAGCTTTTTGGTTTATTTGGAAATTTTGTTAAGAAATGTCATATAGTCTATACTTCATTTAAAAGTCTGCGCACACGCATATAGACAGAATTGTAAATAATATCGGAAGTTGGAATTTGGTTAGAGTGTAGTGGAACACTATGATAGGATTTCTCAAAATTAAAACCCATGCATGCAAAAGCGACCTAGTAATATACATTTTCTTAAGTTCACGCCGTATCTCACATTTAGTGGAATTAGTGGAATAGCCACTTAGTGGAATAGCCAGGGAGAACCTGGGAACCTAGTGTTAGGACACTTCCGTTACTTAGTGGTAGTATTATAGGACTTTTCCTATAATACTATTACTAACTGATTAGATTGTAGCAATATTTAATTAAATCTACCTTATATTTTCCAAGGACTATATGTCATCGAATATTTCGTATGGAATGTCGAATTTCAAAGCAGTGACAAAGAAAAAAAATATTGCAAAAAATAATTTTACTTAATAAATTTAGAAGTCTTCTGTATCTGACTGTAAATGCGATGGTTATGGGTTTGATTTCCACTGAACGGGATAAACCATTTGCGTGCCCCCGCCCTGGCAAGACAAAGCACGTTGTCGAGCTCACTACTCAATACGCAATGTCTTGAAATGAGCTGAGAAAGGAGTGTCTTGAAACCAAGACCTCCTCTATATATAACTTACCATATGCGGTATAAAACGTAAAGCCGAAAAAAATGTGACAACGTGTCCAAAAATTCCTAATATAGTAAAAATGTTTGCATTTTAATACAAAATTATTTATAATGATGATTTACAACATTACCAAGTCATCCGTTAATTGGACTTTACTTTGATTATTTTGACATTGTTTTGTTCTTATCTTTATAATTTGTATAAGAATCTAAAAAAATAATACTTTCTTGTATAAAAAAATCTCATACCGATTATAAACACTTTAAAACGTGTAATCATTCTGCCATGATTTTGTAAAAATTTTTTTTTCTTAGTTTCACGTTATGACCTTTATAGCAAAGTAGGCCAAAGAAATATAATAATGAGACACTTTTCACTAGTTTCGACTGATTTTAGCGAAAGAGATGTTCTTTATTATTCTCCTAGCATCTCAAAGTTGACTAGTGATTAATAAATACAGGAATTAAAGACAATTAGCTGCGTGGCGCAACTCAACGCCGCTTTTTGAAAATGATAATATTTTAAACAATACATCCACAATTTGACACTTTAATATTAGAGAAACTAATGCATTTCTAGCGCAATTATGAGGATATTTGCATATATTTCGATGGATTGCCCCCGAAAGGGAATCGAACTCCAAAGCATCGCATGTATAGTCAAATACCGTCCCATTGAGACACGATTAACTATACTATACTATAATTTAGTTTGACATTACAAAATAAGTATGTATATACTAAAGTGGCGAAAGCACATATTTATATCTCAAAATGATATACAATCAGAACCCCCGAGGCAAAAATTAGAATCAATGAATCGGTGTGATTTAAACACTAATTGACAGCTCCAATAATTAATTATAATTGGTAAATGAATCAGCCATTTTTTTATTATAATATTGCATTATATAACTTTTATATTATTTTTTTTTTGCTTTTTAGTTTGATTTATTATTTTTTCATTAGAAAGATGTCTAATATGTTTTAAGTGCAATAAATAATATGATAAATATAACCTAATCGGCGCAGGAAAGGTGTAACTGTTAACTCGATGGCTGTGGGTTCGACTTCCACTCGAAAGAAAAAAAAAACCCCGCTTTGGTAATATAATAAAGCGCCGCGTTGATTTCTGTCACTCAACACGCAATGTATAAATGTCTAATACAAAGAGAACTCAGTAAAGCAATAGTATAGTTGGGCATAACGTTAAGAACTGTGTGAGGAACGTATAACGTACCTACGTAACTCATAGCATCCCGCACATAGAAGGGACACCGCACAGAGTAGGCAGAAGAAGCCTTGGGAACCTAGTTATACGACACTCCGTTTCTCATTTAGACATGGTGGAAACGGAGTGTCTTTACATTTGTTTTCCTCCCCTACCCTGCGCAAAAAAGCAACAAAAGTATCTCTATTTTTTCTTTCTCACTCTCCATTCACAAAAGATTCCACACAAATCAACAACAATATTAAAAAAAAGTACAAATGATACGAAAGTAGCTCAAAATATTCAATTTCGACTAATTACTGCCCTCGAGGCGCGAGGGTGGTGGACGCGGCCCGTGGTGTAAAAACACGTACGCACGTCCCGTCCCGGTCGCCAGAGCAATCATTAATCAAAACTCAAAGCTTTAATAAAAACCGCTTCGAAATTAATAAGTAATAGTAGCTCGGTGTTCATTCTGTAATAACGTTTTTAGTTGTTTTCGGTTATTTTGTTTTTTTTTAAATATATATTTCCTTTTGTTATCTCCGTACATTTTTGTTGGACTCTCCTTTTAATTGTAAGTGTAGTGATATCGTGCATGTAAGAATAATCTTTAAAATAAATCTTTCGGGCTTGTAATTGTGGTACTTTTTCACGTAGTATCCCGCACGTAGCACGTATGCAGGAAACACTCCATTTCCTACTTTTCGGACAATTTTCGAGATATTGTTTGTTCAGTATCCAAAGTTAATGCTGCGTTTTGTCATCTTTACAAGAGGAGGGAAATGAAAATAATTCTTTCCCGCGAGTAGGAATTGACCCCACAACCGTCGCGTTTATGGTCATATGCTGTGTCGCTGCACCATGATGCCGCAATTACAATATTAATTTAAATGTTATACATGTTTATTTAAGCATATTGACTCTACTACTAACGTCCATTTCTTATTTGTGTTTAACTAACTTAGAAAATCTTAAAAATACCCACATTTTATATTCAAGCCACGAATTGAAAGCTCAAGTAATTAACGTATTTTGGATCATTAACTCTATCTAGTTTGGTCGTTAGTGAAATTATGCGGTAGAGATGAAAGCACACATTTAAATATAATAGTCTTTATATAAAAAAGTCAGCTTCACGCTGTATCCCGCATACAATAGGGCCGCATACGCAGAGGGAACCTAGTGTTGACACACTCCGTTCTTCAATTTCGTTATTTTAAAGAATATTCTATGTCCTATCCTGCGTATAGTGTGTTTTAACTAAAACGTAGTTTAGTTTCCATCTTATTTTCTTAGTAGTTTTTTACAACACATGTTAAGTGGCTGTACTCAAACTGTTAATCCAAACATTTTTCTGCTAGCAGAGAAAAGAAATGAAAATAACTTTACATATACATTTTGTCGAGGCGCAGAGTGCGCAGTTGTAAACGGCACAATTGTGGGTTCAATTCCCAATCGGGAAGGGAATATTTAATATTGTTTCGTTATTCTGGTAACAAGGTAAATCGCGGCGTTGAGTTCCACCAACTATCCCGCTAATGCCAGCATATGCTGAAAAAATTCATCTACTAACGGAGTTTCGCCTTATTCAAGTAGTCACTTAAAATATCGATTAACCAGATTTCTATTCGACATTATATATGACCACCCACACTTGTACTAAAACAACAGAAACGACAAATTAATATGCATTTCGAATACACTTGTTTGCGTACGGAATACACCTACATATGTCAAATATTAGAGCCATAGTTTATGAAGGCAAAATTCTTAAAATTTTCTATTTACATATCCATGGATGGCTTAGAAGAGGTAAAAACCCTCTTATTGAAATGGAATAAAGCTGAAAATTGAGTGAGAATTGTAGATTTTAGTTAAAACTGGTGCATGTAATATGTGGACGGTACAATGATCTTTTAAGAAGAACAACCACTTATACTGTGTGATGGAAATTAAAGAAATAGGTATATATTAAAAAGTAAACATATTAGTTAATGTAGATGATTCTCGTGGGTTCAAATGCTTAACGATAATATTATCCTCGAGATATAGACGTCATCTTGATCTGATTAGACAAAAGAAATATAATATGTTCCTCAATTCTTATCAATGTTTCAATTCTTATTAAACTCGTTCAGGAGTTGGCAAATTTATAAAAAAATCATTATATACTGTAAAACATAGTGATCCCAAGACTTCAAGATATTGTTAAATAACGATTTCTAACGCCAAAATTTGTCTAATAAAGTCGAGATAACATATATTTCAAGGATCATTTTTTTATTAAAGAATTAAACTTACGAATCGATACGAATAGTCGATACGAGTAGTTCTTAAAGTATCTTAATAGTAAAAACTTACTTCTACTTTCTTCTAAATTAAATCAATAATGTGTAAAAAAGATATTATTATTACTTTAATTTTTTTAAGTAAAATTACATAAGAAAAATCGCAAAAATACCGTTATATCCACACTAACAAATGCTACACATTTTACAGTCACGTAAAAATATTTTCCGCTTCTCGCTCCAAATGCCTTTGTCTTTTGAAACAGTAACGTACACTATTATTACTTTAGTCAAAATAGTAACAAATAGACCGTTTAAATCCTAAACAAAGGTGTATGGAAAATTTATTAAGCTATAATGAAGTAACTTAACTGTATCTTAACTGTAGTGTTTTTATATATTTTTTACACGTAAAATAATAATTATTTATTATATTAAGCTTTATGATCCATCCCAGAGCGAGGTAGACAGAAGGAGTCTGAGAACTTAGTGTTAAAACACTCCGTTTTATTAATATACTTCTATTTACTACTTTTCTTTGATTTTTTGAGGCAATTCATGTTTAGTTAACGTTGCGCTTTGCCTGGTTACCAGAGCTAAGAAATGAAAATATTAAATATTTCATTTTCCCAAGTGCAAATTGAACCTAAATTTTTAATTTAAACTACTAAAACTAAACTTTTATTAATATTGTAAAAATAACTGGAATTTTTTGTTTAATCGAACGTGCTTATCTCAAAAACTACTGATTTGAATGAAGAAAATATTTATATTAGATGTATTGTTCAATATGTTATGTGTCACACACAACTCTCAGTTATTACCATTTGACCATGCAAGTGAAGCCATAGCTAAAAACTAATTTATACATAATGTCAAATACAATTAAAAAACCTATTCAATTTAATATTTATTGTTTATTAACTATTTGTTCATTAAGAAATTTAATTTAAACTTATGAATACATGGTGTTTGCAATTAATGCGTTTATTGTTTATGCGGCGCTATTAATGTTCGAGTCGCCACGTTATGCATCCGCCCTGTATTAAAATGAGCTAACATTAAATGCTAGGTGTTGCTCGCTGTATATATTTTTTGTTTAGATATATTTTATTGAGTAGGATTTAGGTCATAATTGAACTGTAAGTGCAATGGTCTTGGGTTTGATTCCGGCTCGTTGGAATGAAGTATTTCGGTACTTTGGTAATATAATACTAACAAAGTCTAAAATTGGGCGGTGTTTGGGACGCGGTCTTTACACTAAGTTTCTTATATGGGGATCTATAGTTAGAAATAACTCTTTTTATTTAGCTTCACGCTGTATCTCGCACATAGCAGGATAAGCAGATAGAACCTAATTTTACTACACTCCGTTCATATTTTGATATTTCCGTTCCTCACTTTCCGCTGAATTCTGGTAACATTGCGCTTGGTAACGAGGCAAACCGCAGTATTGATTGGCGAAACTCAACGCCGCCCTTTATCTCTTACCAGAGCGAGGGAATGAAAATATTAAATATTTCACTCCCTCTCATTCTCATTACCCAAAATATTTCGGTTCCAGTCACACACTTGTACCACGACAGTCTTAAATATTAAAACATCATTTTTTTATTTAAAACTTAATGTACGTCATGTAGAGTATGAAATTAAATCCAAGATGGAATACTTTAGAAGAATAACAAAAGGTAGCCAATCAATCACAGTATTTGAATATTTATGAGTTAGTTTGTAACATATTGGCAACATATATAATCAAAAAAAACATTTGTAACTGACATAATGCTAAAAGCGAGTTAAAATTAACTACGACAATGCGCAGGTGGTTAAATGAATGCTAAAGAATACTTTTTTACGTCTCTTTAATTTTACTCTTTTTCTTAATTATTATATTATAGTTTTAAATATATATTTGACAATTATTGTGCTTTAATTGTCATAGAATGGTATGGATCTATATCTCGTACTTTATGTCACATATTAGATTCCGTCATCTAAAAAACAATTAAACTATGACAAAGAAAACTTCTTTCTCATAAATCATAAAAAATATTTAATTGAAGAAATTAATTAGCATTCCATAGATTCTCCACAAAGGGTACCATCGTGTTACAGAAAGAAAAGATTAAAGTAGCCGCATCTTTCTGGAGATTTTAATGTGTTAATACATTAAAATCTCCAGATAAATTCATAAGTATTACATTTGTTTATATTTTCGCTTTATACCTAGTCACGCCAGGGAGAACTTAGCGCCAATTGCACTCTACATACCTCTTTCACATTGTCCAATGTCATCTTCACATATACTTACCAAAGGTCCTGATGCTTTTAGTAGTAGACAGGTTTACGTCTTCCGATCATTACTGTCATCACGAAGGTCAACTAAATTCTCTTTTTATCTCTCTTACCACTCAATCTTGCTTCATAAATCTTCATAAATATTGATTTTATATTAGATTTTAATTTGCTACTCAAATAAAGAATGCAATAACCCCCACTGTGCCAAATTACAAATATGTTCATACACCAAACCGTTTAAAACATCTTATTAGTATACAAAAAATAAACAAAACGAATCCCATTTTAATCTCGCCCCAACAGTAATTGAATTTCTTTAAAATCGTGTAATATATATAATTACGTACTGATACCTTTCCTCAGACGTCGTGGTGCTGTCAGCACTTTCTTTCAGCCACTTGTCAGTTTGGATACAAGGTAAATCAAATATATGGTTAAAATTGACTTTTAAAGTAATTTAATGGTTTTTTTTAGGTTAAAACTTTCATGTTTTACTTGAGACATGTCTAATTTTTCTTATTATCGAAATATTTTTATTTTGAACTCGGCTCTATTCGCTACCGAATGTCTACCAAAGCTATAGTCAATAGATTAATCTATACTTATAATAAATCTGTAGAAAAGTCGTTTCTGTACATTGAAAATATTTAAGAAAAAATTAGCCAGGGTGTTAAAGGATAATTAACAGAATCCATTTCCAACATTTTTGGAATTTTTGTCTGTTTGTCTGTTTGTCTGTTTATCTGTTTGTCTGTTTGTCTGTTTATGTGAACACGTATCACGTAAAAAGCACACAATACATTTAAGCAACTTTTATACATAAAAATTACAAATAAATCAAGGTAGGTTTTAGTGTTTATCTCATTGTAATCGCTTCACTCTATCAAAAGATATAAGTATTTAAGTTTTCAAGACGTTAATAATTGAGATAGTAAAAAATTTATACAAGTAACGCTATCTATTGACAAAAATAGTAGGTACTCACGAATCTTGATACTCTCTGTCATACACGTAACGTTAAATAGATGACGTTGTGCATAATTTTATAAAAATATAGTTTGGAAAGGTTACCGCTACACTCTATCAAAAAATAATGTACTTAAAGTTTTAAAGATATTTATATTTGAAAAAAAAAAAGAAACATACGCAATGATATCTATTGACTACATATGATAATGAATGTTGATAACGCATAAAACATATTGTTGAGTTATTATTTGCTAAATGTTAATTACGTCATGTAAGTGTAATCTATACTTATAATAAATTTAACATAAACATAGTAGTATTTTTCTAACAATGTTCGAATGGTTACAGTTCAATTGTAAGTCCAAAAGAATGACTTTAGAAACGTCTTATTTATTTGACTGTTGATAAATTTACGTATTTTTAAAGTACAATTGTTCATAGTACTAAT